>VYXH01003575.1:148067-168256 GCA_013397275.1 Burhinus bistriatus
TTTTTTTTTTAAATAAGTCACTTAACCAAGGCCAGGTTTGGGGCAATAGATAGGGAAAGTCTCTATATTTGGGAAGGCATCTTTTGAGGCAAAGCTTTCTTGGTCATAGGGTCCTAGTGGGAGGCCTCTGCATAATTTTCTTATAAACTACTGAAACAAAGTCTAAAATCTTTCTGTCTATGTCTTCTGTTGTACCTTGGGTGATAAGAAAGAAAAGATCACGGATCAAGAATCAGCCTGGGTGCACTGGGTTCTCCTGCTTCTTAACTAGCTTCTGTCTAAGGCAATAATAGTGCAGCCTGTACATACCGTACACAACTGGGGTCCTGTAAGTGTGTTCTCTGATGATGTTTTTGACTATTACAAAATATTGCAGACTACCCATGATGATTTCAGCCTTGCGGTTGTTAAGAATGTTGGACATTCCACACAGTTTTCTGCAAGATAGTAAGCTTTCAGGGCTGAAACTGGGAACCACAGACCAGGTCTGGACTTCTCATCCAGGCAGAGGGTGTTTATGCTGGATTCCTCCTTTTCCTTTTCCTTTTCCTTTTCCTTTTCCTTTTCCTTTTCCTTTTCCTTTTCCTTTTCCTTTTCCTTTTCCTTTTCCTTTTCCTTTTCCTTTTCCTTTTCCTTTTCCTTTTCCTTTTCCTTTTCCTTTCCCTTTCCCTTTCCCTTTCCCTTTCCCTTTCCCTTTCCCTTTCCCTTTCCCTTTCCCTTTCCCTTTCCCTTTCCCTTTCCCAAAGCTGATGTAGCATATTTAAAACATTATACATCCAGCTCTTGTTCTGATAAATACAATTATAAATAATAGAACAAAATACAGATTTTTAAATTACTCTGGATGAATCATATCTAAATAGAACTACTATCTGTTATAAATCTGGAGTAACTCCATTGACTGTTTTTACCTGTGAAGAAATATTGCATAGGGAGTGAAAGTTCAGAGCCCACACTTACGTGTGCAACTCAGGTCTGTAACTGATGCATCTGTAAGACTGGCTTCAGAGCTTAAAAGACCCTCCTCTGCTTATGGCCTATATCATGCACATGGACAAAGAAGGATGATCCAATTGTGTTTTTTGTCAAATAGGCCACTTCTATCTTTTGTTTCACTCACACCCTGAAAGCTCAGCAAGTCCTTAAATTCCTTGTTTAATTGAGGGCTCTGTACCATATGCTCATGAGTCAGTTTCACTCAAAAAAGTGACCAATATTATCTAAATGATAAATGGCTAGAAAGCTCTCAAGGAAGATCATTTATCTTTTCAGTTTCTAAGAAGAGCTTTTTCAGATAGATACATTTCCAAGATAAACATCTGCACTTTGAAACTTGTTATGCTCATTTCTGTTAAGACTTTTTTTTGCTATTGTTTACTCCACTGTTTTTATAAATTTTACATAACTAAGTCAAGGATGGGGGGCTCACCATGCAATGACAGGACCAAAACCATATTTTGTTCTATATGTAATGTAAGTACTTTAAAATATTTTTCATGATTTCAGTAAAAAGATGACACATATGTTTCATAGGTCTTGCAAGTGAAGATTCTGAGCAACCTGGATTTAAAACTGGGCCATAAATCTTGCAAGACGAAAAATTCAAGCAGAATTTCCAAAGCTTTCTTGTTGCACTTAGGCATATAATAAAAGGAGATTCCTGTGTAGATTACAATTTATATTCACTGTACCAAGTGTAGAATTTTCTTTTTTTTCATCCCTTCAGACACTGTGTCACTATAGTTAAATAACTCCAATTGTACTTGCTAACATTTTCTTGTATAAGAACAAGTTCATGAAATATACTGTAGTCAAATACATGTTTTAATTTCTTTTTGAGTTTTGGAATAAGTTTCTTTTATTGTGGTCAGCTTTACTGGACATTGTACAGTCACCATAATACACCAAAGGCATGCAAACCTTCTGCCCCAGAGATACATAGCAGTGGGAAAAAAAATTAAAAGCAGCATGGAATTTAACATAGATCAGGATTAACTTTTTTAAAAAAAAAACAAGTACAAATAAATATGAAACTCTCTTTCTCTTCCTTTTCCTATTAGCCAAACCATGCTTCATAATAAACACTGCTTTTATAAGACACACTATGCAAATTCCCATGCTCCACAGAACCACTTGAGAAAAACAGTGCACTGTGGCTTTCTTCCCATAAAGCAATTATCAGGCATTATGTCCTATGACATTCGTCTCATTCTTTCTAGCTTTTATGCAGTGGTGAATCCTCTAGCAGCCTTCTCTGTTACTAACACAGACCTCTAAAATGTCTTGTGTGACGACAATCTGAACTATGACAGGGGCTTTTGCCAAACATGGGAGTAGAGGGAGAAGGGGAAGAGGCAAGTAACTGGGGTAAGCGAGGCAGTTTTTTGATTCTGAGAGCTGCAAGCCCTGTTTCCTGGGAGTGACATTGTTTATTTCACCTACTTATTCAAACGTTATCAAGAGACAATCCAAACAATCGGAATTAATCAGGAGCATCTACATGCTCATCTTAAAAATACAGTTACTGGCCCAAGTGAATTTGAATTAGGTAGCCAAAAAGGAGGCAACGTTTTTAAAAACCTTGTAGTAAAGAAAGAAAACAAAGCAAATTCATGTAAATCTGCTTTTGTGATGGTCACGTAGAGAAGAAACACCTGGCCTTTACAAAAGAAGGTGCTTGAAAATATAAATCTTTTCACTAAAGTTTGTAGATAAAATACCAGATATGGTATGGTGGATTTGGTAAGAAGAAAGGGACCTTTCTTTTTCCACATAACTTTTGCTGAAAATTATCTGGAAATCGAAGAATTTTTTTTCTGTTAAGAGTTACAATACTAATTGCAGCTTAAATTTAGAAAGGGAACACAAGCCAGAAAAACATTTCCTGAGAACTTAAAATCTTGGTATTCTGTCAAATACTGTTACTTGAATGGGGTAAGTGCATTTCTTTCAGCAGTTGTGTGGCTCATCCATTTTAACAAAGTGTAGTAGTTCTCTTCCGTGATCTCAGTGGCTTCGAGTTTCCTTTGCAGAAGACAGAGAAAAGGTTCCCTATTATCCTTCCATGTATTCCTGGCCAAAGTGTCAAACTTGGAAAGAGCACAGAACAACTTTATGTGATATTTGTACTGTTACTGACCTTTCCTTCCCTCTCTAGATGAGCACTGAAGAAATGAATCTTTGGCTTTGTTTTTTCTCCAAGAAAACAACAGCCTCCTGAGCCACTACCACAGGCTCTTTATCTTCCCTATGTTAATTTGTATGTGACATCCTCAGATATTACTGTGGGTCTAATGCCAGTATAATTATCTCTAGTCCTGCCCTAAGGTCTTTGTTGCATGGGGAAGTTAGTGGTAGCACGTCACGGTGTGAAAGCACAATCCACCAAGTGCATTGTATGGAGTCTCAGTGTGAGCATTGCAAAGCAAATACTGGGCTTCAAAATGTTGACTGTTTTGTACACTATAAGCGGATATTCTTCTTGACTACACATTGATTCCTAAAAGAAACACTAGAAATTGTGCTTGGTGAGAAGCGAAGCAAGGGATTGAACTTAATGTATCTGAATCTATATTGCCTGCAGGAGGGCTCTGATTGAGTGCTGCAAGTACACCCACCAGATCAGCCCTCAGACAATGACTCAGGTCCCTCCATACCCAGTACCTCAATCCCCTAATGCAAGACCTAAGCCACCACCTTCAAATCCATTTCGTACACAGGATGATTTGAACCACTGAGAGGAATGCTCTATCCCATGTTCTAATTAGGTGAATAAGACAATAATTCACACTCGCCATAGTACATAAGCTGATACCTAGCAATAGAAACACACAGGAACATGTCTGGCGAGACACAAACATATCTGTTGTTTGCTTTGGGGAAACACACCAGAATGCTGCAGTGGTAAAGGCTGTTTCTCAATATTCTGGCCAATATACTTGGTTGTATGGAAATCTATGTGTTTGTACTAGGTGTCAGCTCATCATATGGAAAAGACTTTTATTAGATTTTTAATCACGATAAGCCTCATTGTTCTACTCAGATCATGCAGAAGCCAAGTATTGATATCATTACTGGTTGATGACAACTTGTCCAAATGTCACTTGTTAGCTACTCGTTCCACAGGTCCTCCTTGAGAGCCCCTGAGGAAATTTCAGTGAGTTGATGCTAATCACAAATAGCCTATGGTATAGATCAGTGATATCATGTCTATACAAGAAACTACAGCACCTGACACCAGAAGATTTCCCATAAACACAGGAGCTACTACCTTTCACAATGTGATGTGAGCATCATGTCTGTGAATCTCGCATTCTACTGAGGTTCCTCCCACCACTCTGAAATTTGAGGTTGTGAAATTTCAATTTAAGTGCCTGTTTTTACGAGGCTCTAGCTTTTATAGAATCATCAGTTCATTTTATTTCCTTTTCACAAAATGAGAACACCACATTTTTTTCTCCAGTATTTTGGTATGTCCCTGCTTTTCTACAATGGTCAATGATAAAGACAGTTTCTAGTAACAGAAGGGGGAGAATTCATCTTCCTAGCTGTCAGCACTTATTTTCCTAGGAGATGATAGAATGCCTATAAGACCTTCACTCTTCTCCTATGCCCTGTCCAGTTACAGACTAGTGGGAGCTGGTAACCAGCAGAGGTGTAGGAAATAAACTGTGGCTGCCTAAGACTTTTGAACTTTGCAGCTCCTGCTATGTCAGGGCACTTTCATGAGGTAGGTGGCAAAGTAAGATTCTAGATTTTGTTAGCATTTTAGTTGTGGCAAACATTCCCTCTGGACAGGATAGCCTCCAGTGATGTTTGTGCTCTTGCTGGCTTAGGGACGTCTTAAAGACTTTAGAAACAGTTTTCAGGGTGTAGCTGATCAGTCCTTACTAAAAACTCAGTAGACATTTTGATTTGTTTTGAGATGGGCACCCAAGACTGTAGTCATTTTTTGAATGTAGGCCAAATTTCCATAGGAGCAATCTGTTTGTGCTCTATTGTTTTTGCCATGCATTTCCTTACTTGCTGTGTATCAGTATTGTTTTTACAGGATTTTACTTCAAAACACCCAGCCACAGTGTCTCTGGAAGTCTTCCACTGATACTAGTGATGAAACCACTGAATGATCATGTGGATCAGATCCTCAATAAAGAATACAAGTTTTATTGTTGTTTGTAGACTCTATTGGAAAGGAAAGATAAGTAGTATTTTTGAAACAGACAAATAAAGTAAGATAAGTGGTTGCTGATATGTCAGAATGTTGAAAAAATAGCCATAGGTATATTATATAGTGTTTTACAGCACCAGGTCACTTACACTTGTCCTGATTTATGTTTTTCCTCCAAACATTCTCATTCATTTTGAGCTTTAATATGCTCATCAGAATTACTTAAGCTAATCTGCTTGATTGCTGCTGTAGCAGCTCTTGGCTTGATGTCTGCTTAGTTTCAGACTTTGTATTCAACAGGCTCCCTTGTTGCCCGAGCAGTATGACTCACATACAGTACAAGACAAATGCCAAGGTGCTGCCAGTCACAAGAAACTGATAGAAATGGAAGTGAAGTATTTGATGGTTTCTTTTTCTGACCACGGGGTGTTGATGGAAAGAAACAAGGCAGGACAATCATGCTGCTTTCACGTTTTGCTCAAGTGCCAGGAGGCGGTTCTTTCACAGTCACCGCAATTGTTCCTGTTTAACATGGAAGCCTTAAGCCAGACATAATTAGACTTTTTCTTGACAAATCATTTGTGCAAAGTCTTGACAGGTTGAAAACTGAAACGGTTGTGCTGCATTCTTCAGGGTCTGAAACAGACAGGATTACAAAAAAATGAAAGCAAGTACTGTGAAAGCTATAACATACAGAAATATGTGTCTAGCGCGAGTACAAAGTCTATGTCATGTTTGATCAAAACAATTAGACAGAATATTGCCTCATGCTTTGCTGGTGTTATACTACAGTATATTAGTAATATATAAGGGCTGTATATGACTAGATAGATTCTGTGCCAAGCGAGAAGCAAACACACCAAAACACATAATATGCACACATCTGGTAACAGTGCAAAGTCAGTGTGTAAATGTTACATTATGATCTCATCTAACAACTGAAAGCTTCTCCTAGTAAGATGAGCTATTGCACTAGAAAAATGAGGAGTTGTTTCCAAGTTTACACACAATAATTAGTGCTTGGTACTTCATATCTGAGCCTTTTTCAACTGGCATTCTAAGATACGCTAAGACCAGCATTGTTTTTTCAGCTGATATATGGCAGTGTACAGTATCTGCACTATCCATAAATTACTATCTTCTGTGGATACATTTGAAACCATATGTGCTAGATCACCTTAATTCTTGATTAAGTTTTTTTTTCTTACCACACTAGCAATGAAATCCTCCATGAAACTGTAATCATATAATGTCAGTACACCACTGGAAATAATCACAGAATCATAGAATCATTTTGGTTGGAAAAGACCCTTGATGATTTGCTGCATCTAAGATGCTCATATTCTTTTTATGAAAGCTAGTATCATTAGTAATAAGAATTGCTCAGGATCAGCATGTTGAGATAGCACAGATGTAGGTTTGAAATATTCACGAATTTTTTAATCACTACATAATGAATAAAAAAACCCAAACACCGAGTTTGCACTCTTGGTCTGCAAATACCATTATTTTCATCAAAATGCATAATTGCAGCTAGGGTTTAACAGCAGATTTGATGTTCTAATGAAAGTTTTTATGAAACCTACTAGAGGAAGCTCATCCAACTACATTAGAATGCAAATATTTGAACCAGTGCTTTTCATAATAAGTGTCCAGAATGCCTGGTGAAACAGTACTACTGATAATTCCATGTAGCAATTTTTCATGTTACTTCACAAAATACAGCAATTTGTAATGAATCTGTTTGGTAAGGTAGTTCTAAAGCATCGTACAAGATCTTTTCCACTAGCATTGTCCAAGGTATTAACAAGAACTCTGTATAACAAAAGTGCTGGAAAAATACATTCCACAGTCACAGGTGATCTTTCAGCTTCTTTGTGGATGAACAAAATTCTCTTAGAGGCTGTCAAGCCTTAGTGTCATGTTCTGCACAGTCAAACAATAAAAGAAGAGAGCAACTCCTCTTGTAATAAAATAAATCATCAGCTGCAGCTTTCAAGTTAGGCTCAAATTTTGCAATTGTATCATGATGTAGTTCTGTCGTATCGTCATATGTATGTGCAAGAGCAAAACAATACTGACATGGGAAAGTTGGATACATATCTGTTCAAATGCAAGTCATCTACACCAAACACAGTATATGTGCATTCAAAAGATCTTGAAAGAAATATTCTTGCAGAAGTAAAAATGCATGTGGAAATTCACAGCTCCTACAGATCTTCATGTTCTTCGCTCTTTCACCAACTATATGGTCTTTCTTTTTTGTGGCTTTCCTTATCATACTGTATTAGTAATCGTATTTCAGAATTACCCCAAGGATTAATATAATTTCTTGTCCAATACTGAAAAGGGAGTAACTTCTCTATAGCTCAGTTCATAATTTTGTTGTCCTGTATCAGTTCATTAAGTTGTTAAAGAATTATACTGAGCTGTGTCCATATACCTTTTATCTCACAGGACTCTGGCTTACTCTTAAAAATCTGCACTTCTTAAACATAAACTGATCTAATTCTCAGAAGACTATAGTTAGTAATAAAAATGTAGTTAGGAACCCAAGTAAAATTATTTCTGCCATATATATTATGTTTTTTCTTCCTGCAGCTATACAAGGGCAAAATTCTTGTTTATCATGAGTATGGGAGATTTACCATTTCATCTAATGGGCACAGTATCTCCTGAATTTTGCCTTTAGCAGCTTGGAAATATATTCTTTTAATCTGTGTTTTTACTGTAATTCAAACTTGTTTAAGAGACCAAGATAATTTTGCTAAATATTGTAGACTCCGAACATATCTTTAAATCCTTGCTGTAGCTCACTCAGGAGTGCTTTTGCATATGTACAGAATGGATTAATAAGATGCAGCAAAAGTTAGTAACCAGTGAATTATTTGTGATAATACGTAATTTATTAAAGACTTACTTAGAAACTGCATGTTAAAGAGTGTTAGAAAAAACTTTGCTTTATTGTTTTAAGCACTGCTTTTCACTTTGATTACATGTAGTAACTTTTCAGCTTCAGGTGAGGTCTTACTTTTGCATAACAAATCCCTCCCATATTTTTACACTGAACACCTTCTTCTTCCAGCTGTACTACATTTCTGAAGTTCAGTCCCATAGACTTTCACTTCCCACTCCTCTTTCTAATGTTTGTTAGCATGGCTGTTTTTAAACTTATTGAATTATGGAAACAATGAAAGCAAGGGTGCCTATAGGCAGCTCAGTCATGTGTGTCCATGTGAAAGTTGCCAGCACACTGCCTGGGGGAAAGCAACCTTTCTACCTTGAGATACCAAGACACGCTGTCAGCGTTTTCTAGGAGAAAACGTGTTTCTGTTTTAAGTGTGAGAATGGGAAGAATAAGAGAAAAATAATAATAATACCGAGTTCTGAGAATAGCATAGGTGTGTGTTTATAAGCAAAGCCCCTGGTAAGTCATTAGATCTCTATCTTTTGAGCCTGTGACAAATACTCTAGCTTTAAAATAACTGAAATATTTTTGTGTCTAATGATTGACACTGTGCCTCAGAGTGTCTAACTATGTGGGGGGAGGGGTAAAGGTTGTGGGAATGTTCCTTGAAATGAAAGATAAGAGTAAAACCAAAATGGCATTGGCCGGGGTTGCAATTCATAGTCAAATAGCGTCTGTACGTGAAAAGTCACTGACAATGATGCCTCCTTTCTGAAAGACATTGAGTAAATAGGAATAAATAGAATGAATTCTGCACTGAGACATAGATATCCTCTTGGCAGTTGGTAATAGTTATGATTTTATTATCAGTGTAGCAAAAGCTAAAACCAAATTGCTCAGATCTAATGCAAAAATCAATCAGAAATCTGCAGTGGGCTTGATTAATATTTTTTTTTTTAAATGTAATCCAGTATTATATATTAGAAAAAAAATTAAAATCAACCAAAACTCCTCTCAAAAATAGCCAAGCACATACACATCTGGCCACAGCCATTGTTGGAGACAAAATACTGTCATATTCCAGTATGGTCTGTCTGGTACCAACAATTGCTGCTACGCTCTGCTGCTGAGCGATGCACCTATGGATGCTTAACATAGCACACAAATCCATAGGCTACATCCCCGGTCATGAGGGTGTCTGTCCTCTGTAGCCAGTGAATTCTATGTGGTATAAAGCTCTTCTGCCGTTAACCTGCTGGCCCTATGCAAAAACAATAGAGCAAGAGGGGAATGATTTCCCTTCTTTAGAAAGCTGCCTGAAGTCTCATTTCTGTCTTCTATCACAGCTCACTCTAGGTAGCCTGAACTTGCATTAAAGCTTAGCTGAGAGAAATTGGCTCTCGGTGATATTCATTCAAGGTATTATCTTTTATTTTTATGAGCCCAGTGCTAAAAAAATACTTCCTTTCATGTAAGATGATGATATGGTAAATGTGAATGGAGAAGGCTGGAGACAGACAGCAAGAGTGAAAAGGAGTAAAGGAAATTCTGTTGTTTGAAATACAGCCCAGCAATGGGTATATTTAAGCCCAGTGTTGCATGAAGACTAATCTAATTTTCCTCATATGTAAGCTTAGAAAAATAAAGACATACGTGAACAAGAAGTTGTTATAAATACCACAGTCACCAAGGAGAAGTCAAATTTTCCAGAGCAATGTGAACATCTTTGTAAATACACACAAAATATCCTGAAATGAATTAGGACAACACGAACAAATTTCTGTTGATTCTAATAGATTTGGGATTAGGCCTGAAACAACAAACCAGAGTGGGTACTCCATAAAAAAACGGAGTGTGTTTCACTGTGGGGAAAAATCATTAATGAAGCAATAAGCTCTGGCATTGCTGGTGTACAGCGCCCTGCATCAATGCTGGTGGCAGTACTGGTAAATTCTGGGTAACAGGTAAGACAAGGTATCCACAGTGCCAGCTGGCATGAATAGCAAGACAGCATAATGCAGTACCCAAGAGTAAAGGGGACCTGTTGGGAGATACAAGTGCGTTTGCTGTAAGGAAAGCATTCAGTTTCCAATAAAAACACAAAAGGCACTATCTCAAATCCAATTCATTGAAAAGACTGAGTGAACAAATTGACTGCTGTGACTGTCTGCTGACTTGAGCTTCATTGGAGCAAATGCATTTTATTAAAAATTTTGTTCTACAGTCAACAGAAATGTAAACAGAAGATCTTATCAGCATGAGTGTCCCAACAATGCTACAGCACATGAAGAAGGCAGGGAAAGATGCCACTTATGAGACTACAGATGAAAAACCAAACCTGTGAATTGCGTCTGGAAAACAAAAAAATTTTCAGAGGTCTGGGACAGTATGGTGTGACTAATATCACTCCATAGCCAAGCACGCACATGATAGCCTGACTATTCCAAGCAGTCTTAGTCTAGAATACATTTGATAATTCAGTCTACAAATTACAACAGCAATGTCTGGGTGATAGAAAGAGAGATATACACTGTGATTCACAGAGATCTGTACTGTCTTCTAATGGAGACAAGCAGCCCAGCTATACTTCAGACAAAGGTGAAGAAAGCCTTTTTTAGCAAAGACAATAGAAAATGTTTATGGGAAGAAATTTCTTCTTAACCATGACAGGAAGAAAGCAGTTTCAGAAACAGAAGAAAGTCTACCTAGTAAAAATGATGATGTTTTAATTTCCATTTATATAAGGTACCTTTTCATAAATAAAAGGTGTTCTAAGTGCGAATGCTCTCTTGTGGCAGTAAGTTGTACCGGTGTCTTGCCCACAATACTGAAGTGATTCATTTCTACTAATTTAAAATGTAAAATCTGAAAGAAAGAATGATATGCCTGTGGCCATATATCATGTGGCTATAATCATACATATTTGGACTGCCTGGGCTCCGGGAGATTCCAGCAGAAGTCTAGTGTCCCAGAACTCCCCTCATTATGATATGTTGAACAAGGGATGGGAAATCCCTGCTCAACACACACAGCAAGAAACATTGCTACTAGGTATTTGTGGTCCTTCCTCATGCTGCTACCTTATCTGAGCTGGTTCTCTGCCAATTAATTTTCCTCCAACTCTAACACCAAGTCAAACATTAGGAAAGCAAATCATACAGCTGTATCGGTGACAGAAAATGAGACAGAGCTGTGTGTCTTCTGTGTATTCAGTGTCCTATAGCTCAACTTTGTCCTCTGTAACAGCTCATATGTCTGACTGCCAGGGAAATAAAATATGAAGATCCCAAGGGCTGCTAATGACAAACAAAAGTTGCCTTCCCATATCTCCTGCAGAAAAACTACTAGCCAAAAGTAGAATCATCTTCTCAACCTCAAGTCTGCAGATATGACAACAAAATATTGTAGTTAAAGTAAACAAACAATGGTTGACTGGCTTAAAATAATTGATATGCAAAATCTATCATTATTCATGACCAAGAAATTGGGCAAGAGTTAAATCAGTACAGTTTCCAGGGCACTCTCAGGCCAAAACTGTGTTTGGAAGAAATTAACACATCTGTACCAGATGTCAAAATTTTTCTGTAGTTGAATATGTTCAGTAAACATGATGCTATTTAATAGCAAGTTAATGTTGGTAACCGGTGACAGTATGGACATCTGTTGATCTGATCAGTAATGGTTCAGGAATCACTAATTCTCCAGTGAATGGTTTACACCAGCATCTGTGGATCTTCTCACATAATTAGTGTGATTAGCCTTTGACGAAAAGCTATACTTCCCCAATCTTTTAGCTGGTGGCTTACACAACCTATATACTGCCTCCTATAAACACTTCAACCTGAAACAATTTCAGGAAAAATATTATTCCCAGGGTAGTAGCTCAGTTTGCATTGCTTCTACCAAACAGTTTTCTGAAAGGCCTCCCCTGAGCTTAAGGCAGTCTGCTTCAACATTTCAATTGTTTTATTTCTTCTTTTCCCCTTCTTTGTTGTTGCTCTAAATTAAACTCTACTGGAGACTGCAGCATTTCATATTATAACAATGCCTGTCAGGAGTTCTTTACTGTGCATGATAAAATGTAAACTCTTTAATTAGCTTTTTTGTAATAAACACTGGAAACTACTTTAGCATCTTAATCAGTAGAGTTTCAAAGTTATTTTCCTTTTTACTTGCCTCTGCTGCTCTTCTTTGTTTGCTATGTTCTATTACTCTGTTGAAAGCTATCATTTACAGTATATCCCATTATTAATGAGTAGTGTGTTTGCCTTTGCTATTTTTAACTAAACCCAAATATTTTATTAAATGCCTCCTAACATCGTATCTCAAGCGTTTTGACAGAAAACATTTGGAAGCACATCACTCGCTCTAAGGTGAGTTTGCTGGAAAGAAGTAGTTCTAATTTACATAACCCAACAGTGGCAACTGAATATCACAAAACACCTTAGATATTCCCAAAGCAAGCATTTACAAAGGGGCTGCGAAGTGGATTGCTGACTGCTGAACAGGATCATACATGCTTGTCTCACATACAATTTTAGTAAACTAGTCTATTTTTAGTATGAATGAAATTTGGAACATGATTACATTGGTCTTCCATGCTAGCACCTGATGCAGCTATCGCTAAAGAAACGATTCCCAAGCAGCAAAAGTCAAATTATAAAAAGGGTTTGGATGAGGTCACCTCCTACTTTTGAGTGTCCAGGGTTTTGCATGTTTTCAATACTTTTTTTTTTTTTTTTTCCATTTCCAGGCTGGAGCAGTAACAAACGGAAAGAATCTGAGGTTGTTACAAAGGCTGTGCCTTACATGTAGGTAGGCCGTCTCCAACAATCAGCTGTTTAGCTGCTGAGATCCATGGGCTACAGAAGCCCACAGTGGGAGCCATCCACCTCGAGATGCTTCTCCAACAACCTGTGGGGCAGACAGGAAGCTGCAGCTGTGGCCCTGGCCTGCAGCTGCTTTAGAGACTACTATGGCAGGGCATTCTCAATCCTTTTCCTGTGCTGTCTGAATACCTGTGGAGTAGGAGAAAGCTGGGGTCGAGTAACAACTTCTCTTTCCCTCTATGACTTACTGAGAAAGGTCAAAAAAGTCTGATGCTAAAGTAAAAATAATAAAAATAAAATTATGTGTTTTGGACTCTTCTCATTTTTGACTGTATGCTCCCCAAAGAACCCAGGAGAATTATGTTGTTTCCAGGTTTTGGGTTGTTTCTTTGGTTGGTTTTTGGTTTTTTGTTTGTTTGTTTGGGGTTTGGTGGGTTTTTTTTTGTTTTTTTTTTGGGGGGGGTTGGGTTTTGGGTTTCTTGGTTGTTGTTGTTTCTGGTTTTTTTGGGGTTTTTTTTTTTTTTTCAATTATAGTGAGTAATATGACTCATTTGATGCTTCCTGAGGATTCTGATTCAAAGAGTTCAGCTGAGATGAGGTTCTCCATGATTCAGGCCTTCTGCAACTGATAATTGGAGACTTACAGTTAGAAAGGATGTTCTTTAGTGCAACGTATGATCGTCAGTTTGCGTTTGAGAGCGGGAAATGATCCTCACCAAGTTCATCTCATACAGAATATCTCCAACTCCTGCAGAGTTGGATAGGAAGACTGAAGACTAGGAGATGATGTGAAAGAGACTCTCTAGATCCATAGCAGCATCACTGTACCACTTAATCCCCCAAAAGATTTAATATTAAACCTTTGGAAATTGCACATTCTTTTTGAAGAGATGATTTTATTCATTTATACCTTGAATATTATTACGATAACAAAGACAGGTTCTTCTACTAAATATCAAAATCTCCTACTTGCTAAGCCTGAAGCATTTTCTTATTAAGACTTAACCAGTAACCAAATGTAATTGTATCTGGTCTAACAAATATCTGAGCATTATATCTACCTGTTCACCTAAGGATGATGTTCTACTGTGTGGAATTGTTTCAGCAGCTCTTTCAGAGCAGTTGCACAAAATCTGAATATGAACAGAAAGCAACACAAATACACAAAGTATTTTTGAGAATATTACTTCATAGAATCATAGAATCATAGAATCATTTAGGTTGGAAAAGACCTTTAAGATCATCCAGTCCAACCATTGACCCTACTCGACCAGGTCTGCCACTAAACCATGTCTCTCAACACCACAGTTACATGACTTTTAAACACTTCTAGGGATGGTGACTCAACCACCTCCCTGGGCAGCCTGTTCCAATGTCTGATAACTCTTTCAGTGAAAAATTTTTTCCTAATGTCTAGCCTAAACCTCCCCTGGCGCAACTTGAACCCGTCTCCTCTTGTCCTATCGCTAGTTACTTGGGAGAAGAGCTCAGCTCCCATCTCACTACAGCCTCCTTTCAGGTAGTTGTAGAGAGCAATAAGGTCTCCCCTCAACCTTCTCTTCTCCAGACTAAACAATCCCAATTCCCTTAGCCGCTCCTCATAAAACATATTTTCCAGACCCCTCACCAGCTTTGTTGCCCTTCTCTGGACACGCTCCAGCACCTCAATGTCCCTCCTAGACTGTGGCGCCCAAAACTGAACGCAGTACTCAAGCTGTGGCCTCACTAGCGCTGGGTACAGGGGCACAATCAGTTCCCTACTCCTGCTGGCCACACTATTCTTGATACAGGTCAAGGTGCCCTTGGTCTTTTTGGCTACCTGGGCACACTGCTGGCTCATATTCAGCCGGCTGTCCACCAGGACCCCCAGATCCTTTTCTGCCAGGCAGCTTTCCAACCACTCCTCCCCAAGTCTGTCACGTTGCCTGGGGTTGTTGTGACCCAAGTGCAGGACCCGGCACTTGGCCTTGTTAAACCTTATGCAGTTGGCTTCAGCCCATCAATCCAGCCTGTCCAGATCTCTCTGCAGAGCCTTCCTACCCTCAAGCAAATCAACACTCCCGCTTAATTTGGTGTCATCTGCAAACTTACTGAGGGTGCACTCAATCCCCTTGAATTTCAAATACAGAGTTAAAATTACCACAGCTACAAAAATGCCAATGTTTACTTATAACCCTAGTCCTGCCATCTACTCTATGCACATTATTATACAGTTTTTAATTAGATGTTCACATCACAGTTATTTGTTTTTATAGAAAAAAAAATGGTGAAAACCAACAGTCTGCCAAGTGGTCTGCCTTCCATCAAATTCTTTCTTTTCAAAGGGATGTATTTACTGGAATACATACTGGACTGAAAAAAAAGGTGGTCAAAATGCCTCTAGCACAGGCAAAACAACATATTTTTTCCTGTATCATTCCTCAGATTGTTTTGGCTGAAACTGTCCAAAACAATTCATCAAATATTTATATACATACTTTCAGCCTGAAAAGATATAGTCAGCAAACTTAAGGATACCCAATATGAGGAAGGCTTTTCTGGCAGTCTATAGTAATAAGCAGTGATACACTTCTCCCTCTTAGTAACCAGGATTTGACTGTCAGGAGCAAGTAACCAATTCAAAACTTCAGGTTAATTCATAAACGCAATCTTAAACGTTCATTCAGAAACCAGGGGGATCAAAACTGAACTTTCTAGTGCTCCATTTTTCCTGCTCTCAAAATGAATGTCATTGTTTTAGGTTTAGCTGTGTTCTGTAGCTTCGCTGGGAGCACTTGGTATTTTGCTCTTTTCACTCTTCAGTGAGAGCATGTAGTGTGCAGGCACTAGGCACGGATGACTCGCAGACAAACACCCTTGCCATTCCTAAAATATTTTTCAATGGAATTTGTGTTTCCTTTTTTCCTGATGCTTTAATTCTTGTGCCTCGAATTGGCATCCTACTACCTCCAGTTTAGCATGTCTTCTCCTCCCAGGCATGTTTAGTGTTGGTCTGGACTTTTATATGTTTACAGTCGTAACATCTCTCCCACTTCATGGCATGTCATTCTTTTTAGCAGGTGTGCCTCCCAAACACAATGAAGCAACACCCGTAAAAAAAATCCATTTCAGCACTGCCTGTTGCTTCCTATATTCAGCGCGTCTTCACCCTGCTGCATGTTGACACAGCAGTCAGAGCTAGGGTGGAAGAAGGGAGGCTGCTTTCTCATTTTGTCCTGAGCTTTCAGATCTATGCTGTGGTTTAAGTCGCTAAGTATAGATCCAGAATAGTTACTTCTGCACTAGCTTCAGCAGCAACTTGGAAAGATGTAAACTGCTATATTCTTCCTCCCTTTCCCTCCTCTCCCAGGAGGAATCTATGGAGCCATTGTCTCTAGAAACATGATATTTTTATAAAAATAATGACTTCTAGCCACCTTATGCTTGAGACCTAGAGAAGGGGGCACTGATACCCTGAGATAAAGCTTCATATCTCTTACCGTACTTAGAGTAACAACTTCATAACCCCATTTCGAGTAGTCCAACTACCCTAAGGTGACAGAGAGACATTTTGTATCAGTAGGGGTTACACAATGCAGGAGACTTCACTTGAATAACTCATCAGTGTTAACAATGCAGATTGTATTTTGTTATATTAAGGACCAGAATTTTACTCTGAGTTTTCCTTTTCCTTAATTTACAGATGAAAATGACAATTCATCCCTTCTACATGTGAAGTTTAGATTGATAGCAATTGGTTGTGAAATAGCTAGAATCCAGGCTCATTGTCCCCCAGTTTACTATTTCTTTCAGCTCTCAGGGTACACAGAGGTATTTTCAGGGAAGGGACCCTGAGTCAGCTAGAGTTTTGAGACTGATATTATTCTTACAGCAAGCACGCCAAAAACATCCAATGAACTCTGAAGTTATAGTTTATTTTATCTCAGACGAAAACAATGAATCTTTTTAAAAAGACAAGTGAGGCCTGCTTTGTAAGACAATAAAAGTAAGAGAATATAAAAATAAATCTTCCGTTGCCCACTGTATCTTTGCTTCTTTCCAGTCTTGCTCTGAATCCAGCAGCTTTCAGGGGTTTCTTGAACCAAACTCAATGCAATCTTCTGAGAAAAAGGGTTTTTTTTGTCTGGTGGTTTGTTTTTGTTTTTTTTTTCCTTTTTTTTCCTGTCTCCTTATATCTATGTCCCTTATCTCCTCAGGACCCACTGCTCCTGCTGCAGGGTCTCTGCTTGTTGGGTTTCTCACACTACCTGCCCCACAAGTTTCATCAAAAGCTTTTCCCAGCTGTGGACACTCACTTGCGCTCAGGTAAGATGGAGAAGGGAGTCCTTTGGCCCAGAGCATTCCCTCCAACTCGTGAGTTAGTGAAGACCAGGTAGACAACAACTTGGCCCTACAGCCAGCCATCGTGTTTTTTAGAGAATGTAACACAGTAAATCATGAACAAACCCAGCACATTATTGCATCTGTTTTTTTCCTCTCCAAATTCCACGCAAAGGGTTAATCTTTACATTATCTTCAGGGGCATGCTCACAGCAGAGAAAAAAATGGCATTGCTCATAATGAATTAATGCAAACCTGGGAGAGAAATTAAGTGCTTTCCATTTTCTGTCATTAAGGGGTATAAGATAAGGCAGGAGAAGGCCAAAACAAGTGCTTTGGAGGATGTATTATTTTAATAGAGTGAAGTTGTAGACATGACAGAGTGCTCTTGTATCAGAGCTAGAGGCTGCTTTATTTTGCACTGCCATTTCTGGGGTCTAAATTACTCCACTGCCAATGCTTACTTCTAAAGCTACGAGGTTAAAACAATATTTGGTAAGATTTCTTGAAGAGTTTGATCTGACAATGAATTGATTGATGTGCTTAGGCTGTAATAATTGTAAACAGCTATGTGGATATAGCTAAAATAGTATGGCAAAGTACAGTTCTCATTTGAGAAGGTGCATGTTTTATGGAATATGTCAAAATACGAATGTGTGTAAACAGGGAGCACTTTATTCTTGGTAATTAGAGCTGGATCGCAGTATCGCCTACTCTGAACATTTGAAAATCAAAAGGCACACCTCTAGACCATGCCACAGGATGAAAATCAGAAGCCATTTTAGGTGTTTAAAATTATATATTGTCTTTGAGTTGCTAAACCGAGAGAAAATCTGAAGCTATTGCCTAAATCTGGAAACATGGAGTTAAGGTTTAAAAAACACCACATTAAAAAATGTCAGGCAAATCAGAATAATAGCACTGTCGTTATGCACCTGGGCAGAAAGGTAAAAGGGTAAGCCCTCACCTGAAGGACATGGCACAGAAGAAACCTGAGAGCAAGGCTTAACACTATTACAGTGTCACTACTCATAGGTATAACAAGGCTGGCAGGTTGCTCACAGCCTTAAGGATTGCAACATTCCCAGAGGAAAGGCAGGAAAGAAGAGAGTGAAATATATTGGTTGGGCAGCCTGAGAGGAGTTAATCCTGATGCATGGTCCTCCGTGAGATTCCTGGGAATGGTGTGACTGTTTTGGTGATGGTGTTATCAGGCCGTTAATAAATTTAACACTTCCTAAAGCCAACAAATCTTAAAAACTCTTGCACTGCTAATGACATTTGACCTAGCTTCTGGAAGAACTGGAAGAGCATTTGATCCTGATTGCACACTTTAGACTACCTCAAGTTTAACCTTACTTTGAGGATGGCTGTATCTTCTGTGGACTAATCAGAGCATTGCAGTCTACATTGCTTTATAAAGTTTATGTGTATGTGCATTCATACACACTCACATATGTTAAAAAAGAAGACTATATGCAGGTGGAAAGCTATAATGCAGAGGAAGCATAAGGTACCTTATTTAGTCACCTAATACGACATGTTATATTTAGATCACTTTTGAAAACCGAAACTAAACAACCAGCTTATTGTATGGAAATGTCAATGAGCTACTCTGCCTGTGGCTAGTTTGCTGGCATTTTTTTATTATGAAGTCATAACTACAAGCATACATGAAACTGTAGCTGTAACTTTTGATTATTCATATTATTTCAAAGACAAAACCAGTGATGCATAGAGCCAACATTTAGGCTTATATTTATCGCTCTAATAAAGGAGATTATCAGTCTTGTAGCTCATGATTTAACATATAACGCCAACATCTTAATGCACCGTCAGTCTGAACCCAACCAAACTTCTTGAAATAGACAAGATCTCATGATACGTGTTCCCCACACTTTTCTTCTCTCTTTTAACAAAAGTAAAAAGAAAACTGGAACCTGATCAAGAAAAGTCACAATTAAAAAGAAATTAAATAAGCATTATTCTTGGAAAGAATGTCTCATTTTCTTCCTTCCTTTTGGCAGTTTCCTAGGCTGCTGTAGATTGAAGAAAATAGGAATAAGCATCTTTCGACCACAAACAGATGTGCTTGATAAATGTCAGCAAAAATACTAAAGCAATGTGTCACAGCAGCTTTCTGACAGATAGAGGGAAAAGGTAAAAAATGTTCTATCATGTCCGACAAGGTGTTCTTTTTGAGATTTAAAGATCACTGTGCAACTTTAAACATGTTTGTCACTTTGGCTCTGACTGGAGCTATCTGGAGCTTCACAAGAACTTTATCAGCTCAGCATAGGGGGGAAGAAAGAAGCCCATTCCCATTTATCTCAGCCAGGTTCCCTTCAAAGCCAACAAATAAATTACAGTGTACATTTGATACAAATTGATTTCTTAACTCAAATAACAATGTTGTCCTCCCAGTCAGGCCATGTGTCACTCATTCGTGAGCCTGAGTGAAAGGCTCAATCTGTCTGCGTGACAGAAATAGGCCTGACGCATCTCGCCGAGGAATGCTAATAACCCCGGCCTGGCCCGGGCCTTTGTGGGCAAGGCGTGATAAGGAAAATCAGCCCGTCCTGTCAAATGCCACGAAGGCCTGATCAGTGTTTGTTCCAACAAGCTGCATAGGCCTCGGAGTCGCCATCCCATTTCATGTAGTAAATGAGAGGAAAATAAGATCCGGCTACCACGGTTAAGATGCCGGTGACTGTGATGAAGCCGAAGTGAAAGGAAACCCCATTGAATATCTTGAACTGATCTTATCAGCTGCTGGAGAAATGAGATATTGGCAGGGGCTGTTGAGTTTCTCACAGCTGAGCAGGTTAATAAGGTTGGGAGGCAGGCCACAGGCTAATTGGATTTGCCTTGGTTTGATAAACAGTGGCAGGCCTGTTGCCAGAAAAACATACACAATGTGGCTTTTTTTCTTTGTTTCTCTTTAAGCCACATGAAAAAAAAAAAA
>VYXH01003575.1:168318-179703 GCA_013397275.1 Burhinus bistriatus
TTTTTTTTTTTTTTTTTTTTTGAGAAGCTAAAGGTGTCTTCCTGAATTCCCAGATGAAGAGGCCAGCAAAGTCAAACTGCAAAACAGTAGTTGTTGGGTGTTCTGATTTTAATCAAACACCATTTAACCTGCCTGACCTCGCAAAGTCAGCTCACATCAAAACAGCACAACTGTGAGGGCTAACTAGAAGCAGAAGGAAATAACAACCCATTGAAGCTTCCTGAAGGCTTAAAATATTCGAAAGGAACCGATTTTGCAGCCTCATCCCCAGGCAGACGCAGGTTGAGCCATGCCCACACTGCTCCCATCATGGGCTCTGGGGCTGCACCCATCGCTGCCGGTCAGGGTGCCAGCACCCCTTCAGCCCTCTTGGTAAATTTGATCCCACCATCCTTCAGTTCTTGCTGTTGCCCTGCTTCTTTCCATGCTGTCATTTGGCAGGATCTGGCCTGTAATTTGCAAGAAGTTTGGGTGCATTTTATTTTAAAGCTGTAGAACTCTCCTCTGCTGCACTGTTTGGCTGCAAGCTTCCACCCACACTGTCCAACAAAACCTGCAATGCGTGCTGACACGCTAAGACCTTTCCTGTGCTTGGAGATGTGACGCTTTAAAAAATTTTTAGCTGTTGAAGCTGTTTTTGAATGCCACCAATAAAATCCTCTCGCTACATTTTGCTTCATGTGGTTATGGTTGTATTTCCTCCACTGACTCTTCTAAATCTCAGGACTTTATTTCCACTGACAAGAACTTTGGGTTGTCATTAGCAGGGCTGGTGCAAAAAGAAATCGCCAAATGAGAGTGGTGCTGCCTTACTCTTCGGTGCGGATACAAATACAGCACCAGAGGAATTATCTCTAGCTAAACAAAGCAGGAATGGTTCCTTTTTTACTGTCTGTAGGTGCAATTCAACCAACTCTTATTCAATTATACATATTTTTAATATGAGAGTGAGCACATGGGCACATTTTTCAATGTGTACAGTGCCCCATACTGTGGCATCTGAACATCAGAATCTTTTCATGACCTTCTGTGACCTCATTGATAAAAATTGTCAACGGAACCAATAACCAGGGGGAAAATCCATGCCATCCCAGTGGAAAGCTTGTAAGTATCTTAATTTTTTTGTTTGTTTTATTTAGTTTCGTTTGCCTTCATGAAACACATTTGCTCACCATCATATTCAGTGAGTCAGACATGATGAGGAGTTAGAAAGACATGATGAGGGGATAGGAAGGAAACATTTCCAAGCTTGTTCAATATTTTATTTGTCTTCATTCAGAATGTGGACTTTTTTTAATTTTTTGAAGGAAAAGATTAATTTCTCTGAGGAAATATTGTTTCTCAGTTCAATAACGGTCCAGAGTCTTGGTTAAAATATTTCCCAAACAGTTTCCATTCTCTTTTGCTCCATTCTGTAGAAAAATAGTTGTATTATAAATGGTGTTATTACTTACATTAATTTGTATTTCCTTACTTTAAAACATACTTTACATTTACATAGCATCTTTTATCAGACTATCTTAGAATACTATGTCAAAATGAATTACATTGCACGTCTCACTTTTGAAGTTGATACATGAGCAGAGATTTTCTGGCCAGCTCTTTCCTGTTTAAAATTATCAAGTTTTTGAAAGCAAAGCTTTTAGGAACATACCAGTTTTAACAAACATTTACTGTGCAGGTAGGTTAGAATTTTAACAAGTTCAGAAGAATCCATTTTTGGGCCAGTTTAGATTCCTCTCCTAGATTGGTTACTCCTACTTATCTCTTGGGACTTCTTTATTCATTTGCCAAAATAGAATCAGAATATAATTTCCCTGCTGAAGCTGATCCATTTGTTTAGAAATAAGAACTAACTTCCTAGAAAACAATGACAGTCCTCACCTGAGAAGTGGGATGTCACAGAACATAAAGCTACCTCTTCCATCTGCTAGCTGAATACTGAACCACCGCCTTACTGAAGATGCATTTCCCTTTCATTCTCTGGTTCACAGAATATCTAATTATTTATAGGAAGTGAAACAGTTTGAGCAGAACAGAAAGTAGATTTTTTTCCCAACAAAATGCAGCTAAAAACTGGTCTCCCACATGTTTACCACATGTCATAACTGTTGGACTAGCGGCTTCTCTAGAGCAGAGAAGGTCCAGGCAGTTCAGAACTTACCACGTCCTTTGGCTCTGGAAGAAAAAGTAAAAGAGAGGGAATGATTTGCCAGCAGGAGAGTTTCTCAGATCAAGATAATCAAAGAGATTTTCTTTTTTTTTAATTTTGGGCCTGGAAACATTTAAGAGAAATTTTGTTTCACTGTAAATAAGAACAAAACCTGTAAATAGTACTGTAACTGCAAAAATGAAACAAAGCCCAATCCCTGTATCATGATGGAGATGAAACCATTTAGGGAAAATAAAGAAAAGAAAATAATTTCAACTAAACTTTGCTTAAATTAAGATTCAGGTTTGTTTTTAGAGAAAGAAAACTCTTTCTTCGCTTTGAGTATGTTTCTGGACACCATCCCACAATACAAAATTGGCTTTGTACTTACAATGACTTATGCATAATACTTTCTTCCTTTCACATTTTGAGTGTTTTATTATTTTTGGATGCACATCAATACAGCATGTGGCACATGCATAAGGCAGGCTGGGGTAATGGAAGTACATTTTCTGCAGTATAAATACTGGCTAAAACTAAGCTGACAAAACCCCTTGTGCAAAATCCAGGTCTACTACCGGTGAAATTAATAAAACTTACTCCTTTCAAAAATAGTCGGATCCATCTTCAGTGGTTTTCCAGCCTTACATAAAGCTTAAAATAATGTATGTCAAAAATGCCTCACTCATCCTAAATTTACTGTAAGTTGCATTTGGAATCATTAATTGGTCTAGTTTCCTGACATCCCAAAATAGCAATAAACAGATGAAAATGACATAATATCTTTCTAAAATCAGGAAAGACAGCAAATGAAGTACATATGGACTACTGATTTTAAAACTGCACCAAATCTAAGTACATATTACATAGTAATGTGGCCAAGGAGTGATTTTATTAGTTTGCTATATTTCAGAAATGAAATAAAGGAATAACTTGCAGGCTAGTATTTTCTATTGAGATTCAAAATTTATGATAAAAGTTTACCTTTTTTTCAATTTTAATTTTTTTTAATACACAATAGATAAATCAAAGCTAATAATAGCAGCTCCAAAGACATCTCATAAAGACTAACATGTGCTTTTACCTTTAATCTCAGTGAGAAGCCTCTTGCCTTTAATGGAAGTATTCACAGTATATAAAATTGAGCAGATGATCACATCTTTAAAAGATGAGGGCCTAAAGAAACACCTGGTAATTAGAAATGAGTGATACAACATGAATAGAGCTCATAACGGGGCACTGAGGTTTTCTTGGAACATCATTGTGCTACTATTTTTGGAAGGAAACAGATGCATCCAGAACTTGGAAAAAGTAACTGCCTCAAAGCACAGGCAAGCTATTAATAATTAGCAGGTACGGTGGAAGAGTCTGACTCAAGAACAGTTTCCCCTCACATGTGGCAAGTTTCCATGACATTTACTAAATTTCACATCTGGAAAACAAAGCAATAGAGCTATAGAACAGAATCTGAAAATGTTCATCTTCAAGTATAGCCATTACCAAAATGTCTGTGTAGGACTTCATGACTGATAAAGAGATGAGGTAACTCTGTCTCTCCCCAAAGTGTGAGGCACTCCATGTACTTGGTTATATAGTCATTGAAAGGACAGCACACAGATTTTTACAAAAAGTCGGAAAGTAGACATGAAGTTCAAAATACCCAAAGTAAGAGCAGACAATTCAACACCAGATTTTATACAAATGCAACAAATAACAGAGGAAGTGAAAGTAACCAGCTTCCACCTCAATTGGAAAGCATAAGAAATTGAAATGGTTGTGTCAGGTCCAAACTAAAACCTTGGTCCCATGTCAAACTTCTTCAAGAGGTAGCTTTCAACTAGTATATATCAAGACTGAAACAACACTTTTCATTTCATCCCCTAATATTTTTCTTTTCCCTAATTCGCGTAATAATCTGTAATAAGGTTTTAAAACAAGAGTTCCTTAAGTTTCCTTATAGTTCACTTTTTTAATTGAAATAATAGCTTGAATGAAGATTTACCATCAAAATAATTTCTTGCAGGGTATACAAATGTATTAGGAATAAATATCATGATGTAACGAAGAAAATCATAGTTAATGTGATAATTAGCACAATTATATCCTTGTATATTAGCATAAATATAGACAAATACATTGCTAATGTAATTTGTCACTGAAAATCCTTTTTTTTATCCATGTTGACAAATAGGTCAGAGAGAATTGAGAGATTCCAGCCCCTCAGTAACAGAAGATCCACAGCCAGACCATTATACATAAATTAATATAGAGTTACTTCAATATTATTTTATCAATATTCTATAGGAAATTAGAGCTATATTAATGGAGTTTTATTCTGCTTATTTAAATTATTTGTAATATAAGACAAATAAAGGAAATAACATAATTCCAAGAATCTCAATTTTGCATTCTCAAGACACTGTATATGGTTAACCTGAAGAATAACCATTGCTTGAATATCAGATGTTCCAAGCAATGTCATAAACATAAAAATTAAAAACTTAAAGACATTTTAGTTTTGAAAAATGTGGTCTTCAGATTTTAGCATAAAGGTATTAATATTACATTACTGTGTTTCATACATCAGTATAGGAAATATGCTGACCCATGCACGTTCCTTTTTCCATGATCACATCACTTCATTGGCTTATACTATTCTGTGGTGGACTAATACAACCAAGTTTCTCCTTCCAAGTGGTTTCCAACTGATAAACCCCCATTTTACAGTGTAAACCTGTTATTGCAGCTCTGAGTGCCTCAAAGGCAATTTCTACTTTCGAAGGTACAACTGCACAGTAAGGGTGGTTCTGTATCACAAAGACTTGGTTCTCAGACACCATTGTCTACACAAGACACAAGTCTGAGGCTTTAGTGTTAGTTTGATCCTATGGAGCGAGCACTAGTGATTGGAATATGCTAGGTACTATCCTGGAGCTCAGGGTTCAGTTTAATTTTACCTAAAAGAAATGGCTCCATAATGAAAATAAATAAGTAAATAAATATTAAGGTTACATCTACATTACATGTCTACATTAGTAAATAGTGTGGACTGTTAGGGGTGGATCTGTAGAGTGCGATAGCCAGTACTAAGGACTTGATGTCTATACATTTTGGGGTATGGGGTTTTCTTTAAACTTTGGTGTAGATTAATCTGGTACAGTGAACCCATTTGTGGCTAAAGAGCATTGGGTGCATTTCCTGGTACTCCAGGAAACATCTTCCAGCTGTTCTCTGAGACACTCATGTTGCGAACCACAGCTCAGTAAGTGGGGAAAATCAGGAGACTGACTTCACAAGCTCCCTGCTGCCCTGAAATAAAATGCTACTGCAGACACACTCTATTTCTTTCTATACTATATTCAATTCTTTTTTCTATTGATAGCTTTGCCATATGTTGTGTCAGAAGAATTTTCATCATCACAGTCTAACTTTTAGCACTGACTTCACTAACGAAAACATTAACAAGCATCTTTGTGCCAGACCACTATTTCCCTTTCCAGGACAGTCTGTCTTACCTGTTAGCCAGTTCATTGCTCATTTTAGGATTTAGTTATTATCTCTATCATCTTCATTAATAAATTCCTGTTTAGCATTATATCAGATTGTCTCCATGATTCTTAATTAATAAGTTCCTCTCCAGGAGAATATCTGAGCTCTACTTACATGCTAGTCAGATGAGATCTATCATGTTTTTCTAGTACAGAAAGATAATTATTGAACCAGTGAGAGAAAAATTAGTCTCGAACAGTCTGTTTTCTCTTAATGTATATTTCTTTTTCTCTAATTTTTCATTTACCTCCATGTATTATTATACTTCCCTTCAAAATGGGTTCTGGTATCTTCTACATTTTTTAAGTCAAGCTGATAGGCCAGTTGACTTTCCTTCTCCCTTATTCTTAAATATATATAAATATATATAAAACATTCGCTATCCTACATTTATATGTTCCCACTTCCAATTTGGTATACTCAGAAATCTACTTGACCTCTTGTTTCTTATACAAGTTTTCTTTTTTCCGAAATTCTGAGTTGGATATTATCAGGTCCTCGTGACTCAAACACATTTAATCTTTGCCTTTTCCTTAACCTCAGATGTGGAATTTTAATTTCCATACCTTCATCCCCATTAGTCATTCTGCCTTTGCCCTTCTATTCATTATTATTTTCCTTACTGAAAACCACAGCGATGTATTCATTTAAGTCTTTTAACGCCTACCTCATTCTTACTGCATAGAAGCCTTAGTTTTCTTATGATATGTCTAAGAAACTTTTCTAACCTCAATTTTCTTTTCAAGACCAAGATAAATTCTACTATTCTATTGTCCCCTCTCCCTCCCCCCGCCTCTAAATTATGCATTTCTTTATTGATTAATCACTTTTTTAAAACATTTCTAGACCTATTGGCTGATCCAAGTGTCCTTTCTGAGGTACGTCTGTAGTTTGGAACCATTTCTACAAAAAATTCTCTGTCTTGAACCAAAGCTCCAGATATTTTTCACATTTGTGTTTAGAGAAATTGCAAATCTCTTCCTTACTCGACCCCCTAAGTACTCAGGCAATTTGAGTTCATGAACGAGTTCCCCAATTTCTCACTTCACCCTTCTAAAATTACAAACCTTAGTCATGAATCTTTTTTCACTCACCCTTTCTTTTTGATTAAGCTTAATAATATTGTAATAATATATTACCAAATGGCCATTTGTACAATTAAGTTTCTTGTTACAGTGATATTAATGGCAAAGGAGATTATTGTCTTGATTCAATAACTCTCCTATGTAGAAATTTCACATTCAGAAATGTCTGCACCCTGTTTGTATTAATAGCATTTGTTTTACATTCTGTATTTGGAGATTGTGAGACTTCTGCAATAAATTAAAAACATCCAGAAACAGTTTCTGTTAGTAATTCTGTCACTAATGGCATTGCAGAGATTTCTATCCAAATCCAAATAAAATCCCAAGCTTCTATACCAGACCTTTCACAGTCCTCAAAAAAGCTTAATTTTCCAGACTTCCCCAAAGTGAGTTTGACTCAGTCATGGAATCACAGAATCATTCAATAATTGAGGTTAGAAGGAATCTCAGGAGGTCATCTAACCTCCTGCTAAAAAGAGGGTCCCCCTTCCCAATTTGATGTAATCTTCCAACTTTCTGAGCAAGTACTCCATTGTCTCCTCCAGATCACTGGTAAAGATGTGAAAGAGGACATGTCCCACGGTAGGCTCTTGTGGTATCGTACATGTTACCAGCATCCAGGTAGAGTACAATGCACTAGACACTACTTTTTGAGCTTTACCATGCAATTGTTTTTTAACCCAGGTAGCTGTCTACCAAACCAGATCCTTAGGTCCCTACTTGTATATAAGAACATTGTGGGATACAGTATCAAAAGCCTCGCTAAAGTTGACGTGAATGATATCCAGTGTTCTTGTCCACAAATCAGACATTTTATCATCGAAGGCAGTCAGGCTGATCAGACATGGTTTATCCTTGATAAATCCATGATGACTATTCCCAGTCATCCTTCTCTCCTTTGTATGCCCAGAAATGCATTCCAGAAAGACTTTCTCCATGATTTTGCAGCCTGTAGTTTTGACCTATCCTCTCCTTTTATATCTTTTGTTGATTTTCACCTTGCTGTGTTAAATTCTTTTGTTGATTACCAATGGACTTAAATGGAAACACAAGAGATTCCAACTGGATATAAGGAAAAACTTTTCCATTGTAAGCATAGTCAAACAGGGGAACAGGGAGGATGTGCAATCTGCAGCCTTGGGGACACAGCTGGACACAGGCCTGAGCAAGCTGGTCTGATCTCATTGCTGACTCTGCTGACCCTCCTGCTGAGCAGGAAGTTGGACTAGATTACCTCTTGAGGTCCCTTCCAACTTTAATTATTCTACAATTTTGTGGTTCTGTGGTCATGCCAATGCATATTTAAAGCATATTCACAGGATCTAAGCTGAGGACCCTTAAAAGCCAGTAGTCAGTTCTAGGACTACAAATAACCCCATAAAACTAGAGATGTCCTGTTATATAGTCAGCTTCCATGTCCTATGTGGAAAAAACCCCAATCCACTACACATTTATTCCACAGACTTTCACAGCGACAGTTTGATATCCTCCATCAATAATCATAAGGCCACTTGTCATCAACTTTTTAATTTTCATGGCTACTGCTGTCATCAGTAGTATTCTTATTTCTTCTGACCATCAATTTATCCTTTGGTGGCCTGTAACAACAGTGGTATTTCAGGTATGAGATTTTTCCTTGTGTGATCTAAATTCTTCCATAGAAATGGAAATTATTTTGCCTCATATTCTGTCCCATGTCTTAATTTAAACCGATAGAAGATTCAACATCTATTCAGAGATCCTCATTCCATGTCATATGATCGAGAAACATCAGTTTGCTAAATTCTTTCTAAATTTCAATCCAGATCTTTTAGGGTGATAAAATAGCTGCTCCATTAGTTGTCCTCCATAGGCCCTAGCCATCCAACCATTCTGCCTAAAATACTTCAAGAAGTTAAAAGATCACAGGCTAGAAACCTTCCAGAAACATTTGAGGGCCTGTCTTGAGTAACAGAAGTCTTGAGTTAACACAAGTTCTAAACATTAAAACTCATAGTCTTCCCAAAGTGAAAGATGAGTGAACCTCAGGAAATACGGATTTTCATTTCAATTACACAGTCTAAATTTCAGTTGCTCCAGAAGTTCCTTCATACTCCCTGGCTGCGAATCTCCAACTGATCCCAGTCATTCTAGATAATTCATAATTGTAATGTTGGAGGTGTAGAAGATCACAGTTTCTTAGAGTCAAAGCCTATTAATGAACAAAAAATGAATTGTATCTTCCTTCTCATAAACTCATGCTCATTTTGGAGGAAAAGTATCAAACTATGGAAGCAAAGGGGTATTTTTATTTTAATGATGAATGCTTAAAATATGGTAAGGCATTCCTATAATGCTAGATTAATACAGCTCAATTGATAGTTCAAGACACATGGTCAAATTTGCATACAAAATGCAACTTCTCACATATCTTTCAGAGCTATGCCATACAAATAGCACTAAATTTCTGTTTGATTCCAAAGCTGCACTGATATTTGAAATTCTGGGTTGAAGCATGAACATGATTTGGCAGTGAATTTCCTGAATTTTTTCTACTAATCACCTATTGAATCAGTTTTTTGGGTTAATTTTGAGATGTGCAAACTAGATTTTTTGAGAAAACAAAATCAGAAGTTTCACTCCAAAATCACTCCAAATGCTTGACATAACATTTGATGTATTTAATTAAATTCAGAACCAATATGCGGGCTGCTCCACCTGGAGATCCATGGTACACACTTACAGTTATTCCCTCAAAAAGCTGTAAACTACACGTGTAGCGGAGACCAAATTTGTTCAAACGCACTTGAAATCAGGTATAGGGAGATACAGGACCCTCATCACCAATTCCTTTATTGATGCACTTCTTTTGCACCAACTTACTTGTAGCAAGTAGACTTGGAGCATGTCTAGTTTGCAGCAGAATATCATTCTAACCCAGTTGTAATATTTTAGTGATAACAGCTTATGTATCTTGACAAGAATTGACCTGAGATATTTGCAAGTGGCATAAAAGTGTGACCACATTTCTTTGAAATGTTTAAGGGAATTTCAGGTCGGGAAATTCATAGTAATTTATTGGATATTCAGCAAAAGGCTTTTCGCAGTGACAGGAGAACAAGAGCTTGTAGTAAAATTTTCTTTTGCTTCCATGATCTTTTCCCTTCAGAAATCTTAAAAAGGCTGGATGATAATAGTTCCAAAATCAAGTAGGTTCTTCCAGTCTCTCATACCACACAGAATAAAAGAAGCAAACTCACATGGCTATCCAGGTACATATGTTAACAAAAAGAAAATTCTAGCATTGAGAAGAGCACTTGAATGAGGCATGAGATGAACATGCCAAAATGAAAGTCTTCCTTTGCAAGTCACCAAGCTTTGCTAATTCATTGGAGTCAGGTAAATATTTAGGCAATACTTACCTTCTCATTCATATTGGTTTTTAGGGCTGTAATGCAGTGATAAACCTCATCTCTCTCTGTATGGTCATTCTATATAGCATTCGTAATCTGAAATAAGAGGCAAGATCACAGTGCGAAGTTGTGATGTTGCCTCCAGCTAGCTCTATACCAATCAGATATCATGTCCCAAAACAGAATGAGAGGCTGTGATTTCTGCAGCTTATAGAACAGCTTCTGTAGTTCAAGAATCTGTGGCAGTTGTGGATGTTCCTGTATAATCACAATTTCATTTTCTGAAGTATTATGGTTTAAATGAAGTAAATCACTCTCTTTCCCCCATCTGACTCTCTGACTCCATTTCTAAACACTGAAGTTGTCATGGAAGCCTGGAAAATAACAAGAGTGTGTACTATTTGCAACGCCTAACTCTAAGAATCCAACAATAAGATCCTTAATTGTGTAATTCCAACAACAAGTGACACTGTGATATTCTCCTGAGTTTGCATGCAGCCTGAAAGGATTGCTTGTGAAGAAGCTTAAACTGCTCTATTTGGTGCAGATTTGCATGTTTTGGTTAACTGTTTGTCAAAAAGTACATCCATGTTTACCGCAAATACATCTTACATCTATTCTAGCACTCTATTCCTTCAAATATTCTCCTGCTACAAATGTAACTGTTAACCTAAAAACCTTACCATGGATACCCGCTTTCAAACAGCATTATCTGTGAAATGAGAAACTTCATTCCTGTCATGAAGGAGAAAACATTTAACCTGTTATGGTGAGAAATTAAGCCATTAAATACCAGTAGGAGGAAAAGGGATATTGTAGTCCCTGTATTCATTGTACAAAGGCAACTACACAAAGGAATTATCTGTAGGAATGTATGATAACAAAATTCCAGCCAAATTTGTCAGTTTTCATAAAATGAACTCCACCACATTTTGTGAACGTGAACTTTGGCATTGTTACAATAAAAGAATGGGGAAAAAAGTTGTAATTCAGCCCACAATGTTAATTTCTTAAGTATGAAATGCATTTAGGATAGATACTGCACTATATTTTTACCCTTGGAAGAAGAAACCACAGAGCATGTTTACAAATGAGGAGTAAAAAGTGTAAAATCCTGTTTCTTATAGCGTGCAGGGACACCATGGATAGGCAAAATAATGAATATATTTTTTTCTGGTTTTGTTTTTTTTTTTTTTTTTTTAACTTT
>VYXH01003575.1:179732-259481 GCA_013397275.1 Burhinus bistriatus
TTTTTTTTTTTAACTTTTTTTCTGTTACCTGGGTATTTGACATATTCTTCTTTAATACACTAATGTGATCTTTATGGATAATCAGTTATCCAGTTCAACTGTCTGTGACCCAAACTAGTAACCTGTGGAAAACATTCACTAACAGCTTACACATTCATTAGCTATTATCAATCAGTACAGTTTTACTTTTTAGCTGGAGTTATGAAAAATGCATGAAGGCAGAGAAGAACTCTGGTTTGTGGCATTTGTTGTGAAGCCCAGAGCAGCAGCAAACCGCAACCTATCATGCATAAAAGCAGAAATAACATTTATGAGCCCAGTCATGTAAAGCTTGAGTAGTCAGATTCATGAAATTCACCAAGATTTGAATTAAATTTAAACCATTCTATACAGCTCTACTTTTGATTAGAGCTCTGTGTGCAGTGAAAAAAACCTCCAATTTGAATGGAACTTATATTTTTAAGAAGTTTGAATGTGCTAGAATTTAAATTGAGCGTCAAGCTTGATCTTAAAATGTATGGTGGGTCAATTTACATTCGGTGTTAAGGGGAAAGTGGGGGGAACAAAAGAGATAGCGCTCCAACCTTTTAGAATTTTAGCTATAGATCAAAATTTATAAATATAAGGATCAAAACATGACTGACTTTTACTATCTCCATTTACAAAATTATGAAGCTTGAAGTGCCGAAATGAAGCGTGTAAGCTAAACAATGGAAACACTATGATATTCATTATTTTTACTTTTGAAGAAACAATAACAAAATCTTTCCTCCTACCACTTCCCTTTGCTTCACATTAAAAACAAATTGCACTCAACTTCAAAAAATATTCCAGGTATTTACCTTTTCTCTTTTCATTTCTGGTTCATAAAATGTAGCATAGATTTAGCAATGATAGGAAAAAAAAAGCATTTTGTAGATCAAATTTGCATCACAAACTAGTAACATTTCATGCTTTATATGTTTAAATTCTGTATAAGTATCAGCCACCGTGGCTTCCACATATTTTCAGTAGATGCAGAAAAAATCACTGAGGCTTAGAATTTATTTTAATATCTAAATAAATTCTCAGCTCATCATTCAGATGACTTGTGAACTGCAAATAAAGTCATACAATGCATGAAGATGAAGAGATTAAATCACACATCTGGACTTCTGCAATGTATAAATATAAATACATACATACACATACACACACACACATCCCCCAATACATACGCTAAGGTTCAAATCCAGATGTTTTGATCCAAGCCTCTCCTTTGGCTGTGGTTCAGACTAGACCAGAATAGCTTGGATTCTCTTCCCCAGATCTGCAAGCTTAAATCTCTAATTAGTAGGAAGAAAAAAGCAGACATTCTCATGAATCTATTTAAAGAAGGAAGTTCTGGCAAGGTTCTGCCATTTGGGGCCAAAATCTTGCAAAAGAGATAGCAAGATTTTAGTATTACAGAGTCTAGTTTTACAGTTTGCAAGTCCACTTGCATAACATACTTTTGCTTTTTGCAGGATCAGGGCCTAGCTCGGATACTTACATCCCAATAAGGACAGCCTACAAAAACAAAGATGTTATTAATTGTTTAACTGTAATTCTAAAATCTATTCTTTCTTTCACAATATTAATTTGTATATAAACATTTTCAATTTTTTTATGTTAAAACTTATTAAGCACTTGTATACATTATTATTATCATTATTTATCTCAAAAAGCAGTCTTTTGAAAGAACAGTATTACTATTTACTTTTTAAAACAAAATGTTTCAAACAATATGCTTAGTTCTTTTCATATCTTCATGATTATGCATTTGTTAGAATACATCATTAAGATCAATTTGAGATTGAGTGACCTAGGAGGTATGCAGATATATATCTTAAGGAATTCTACAACAGAAAAAACTCCAAACTGAAATTATTTTAAAATAGAAGTCTATCAAATGTCTTTGCTAACATTTGTAAACTTTTTAATTAATTTTCTACTTTTCAGGAATATCAGCTTTTAAAAAATTATAGTATATTAAATACTTTATATGGAAACCCATCTAATAATCAAATTAAATCAGTAGGAGCTACAGAAACAGCTTTTTAAAGGTACTTTCAGTGATAATTTTGAAAATCTCAATTAATTTGTAACTGTTTGTAAAGCAGGATTTCTTCTTCTTAATGAAATTTAGATCACCCAGAGAGAGACCAGCATTAAAACCTTTCTGAATTGAATACTCAGCATTTTCTACAGGTTGACCAATAAACAAATTTATTTGCTTGTTTTGTTTGTCTTGGTATTCAAATGTGCCTAAAAGACTAACTTGTATTAATTTTCTTTTAGTACTAGGTTTTCCTGAATCTATACTTGATATTTTCTACTTAGGACACTAATCCACAGTTTTTTACCCAGACTTTAAGCCTTTGCCATGGGATTCCCAAGAAAACCATAATACTATTTTATTTCAGAATTTAGAAGCACATGTGGTAAGCAGTTTAGCTAACAGTTGTATCATGTACCTTTTCTCTAGGACATGGTCTTCGTCTCAAACCAATGTCTTGCAAAAGAGAGACAATGGGGATAATTGAAACTGTAGCAAAGCTAGCTCCATTTTCATAGTTGCTGTTTGTAGACTCACATTCCTTCAGAAAAAACACACACCTTGTAATAATTAGACAACAATTTTTATATATTTGTATTTATGTCTACTGACACTAAGGATGAAAATGTCTCACCAACACCAAAATGCTTTAAATTTAAAAAACAGTGTGTTCTTATGCTGAAATTTACCTTGTATATCACACAGAATATCTTTTCTACACACGTAGTACCCAAATATGTCAGTCTACATTCTGTATTTCACCAAGGACTTAGGACAACTTTTGGAAGGGATTGCCTTCAAGTTACTTAAGTTTTGCTCAGAGAGTCCCCAGACTGATTGTCAGATGTAATCACAAACTGAACTTGCTGTTACTTTCCAAAAACTCCATCATAAAGGTATGAATAGATTGAGAATGTAATTTGATGCTCTAGTATGGAAATGTAACAAAAGTGCTGTTTGATTTTTGGAGCCATGACCTGGGATGTGAACAGAGTTATATGATGCAATGGGACTTTTGTGGAAAATTTTGACAGATACTCAAGAAATCTCAATGATTCAGAGAAACTTCATGATGGATTAGTAGATCCTTTTCCTGTGTTCTCTTTTTTGACTGTCACTTTCTTAAACATGACTTAGTTTTATTTAGGGATTTGTCCTCCCTGCCATGCATTATTTTTCTCAGTATCTATGGAGAAAGGTAGGCAATTATGATATTATGATTGATAACTATTCTGGCATTCAGAATGGATGGGGAATTCTTGCATCAGATTGTAATGTTTTCCATATCTATGATTTAACAGGACCTTTTCATGATCTACATGTTAGTTTCTTCAGAAGTCCATTGCCAGCCTCAATGCACCCAGGAAGAAAAGCGTGTTTTCTTGGTGCTTTTTACTGTTGCTGAAGGTAGAATGATGAAAAGTATAGCAATATTGTGTAAGTACCAGCACTGAATGAAGAGAAAGAAATCCAATGAATTCTGATAACCACACAATCTGGTGTGCGATTCCTGTCCTTGTCAGTGATGGGAAGTATTTTTTACCCAGGTTATCCTGAAACTGGAACTATCATAATTGCATCTACTTTCTTTTTCAGATTTGTTTTTTCGGGGGTGGTGAGTCGACCCTAGAACAGTGTTTTAGTCATCATTTGAAGAGATCTTTGGTAAGTGCAACATATATCTACACTTCCTAAATTCTGCCAGTGTAGGAGCTCGTGAAGAAGAAGTTAAGGAAGTGCAGGCTTTGGTGGCTGAAGTAACTAGTGGGAGTTCACAGGAGCATCAGGGATCATCAGCAACAAGATGAGAGATTTAAGGCGCTAACAGTAGCAGAAGCGTTTGGACAGAGAAGAATGTACATGAAGGAAAGGGCAAAACAGCAGTTGCACAGGGAGTCCTAAAAGGTGTGAATGTGCAAGGCTGAAAAATTGCAGGGATCAAGCAAGAAAAAAATTGGCATAAGGAGGAGAAAGGGGCACAGGCACAGAGGCAGGAACAGATCTGCTCATCAAAATGGGGAAAAAGATTAGGAAAATGAAATCAGAAGAGGAAGGCTCTTGAGAGGCATGGGATACTCTGAAACTGGAGGTCTACCTCCCTTTCTTGCTACAAAAGCTACAGCTGGAGAAATTTTTACCTAGGTTCATTGTAGATACCAGGCTCCCTTCTCCAAGTTTTTTAAAAAAATCCTTACCCTTCCTCTGTGGATTTCTGTTAGGAACAACAATCACACTAAGCACAATGTCCTTCATCACACCTGTACTCAATTAGAATGGCAAGTTTGGTGTTAATTTAACTAGATTACACTAGAATAATTATGAGAATGCTATCAGGAGGCTGATTTAAAAGAAGCTGAAGAGAAAAGGACATTAGTAGAAAAAGTAGATATAGATAACTGATTTCAAAAAATCTTGTCAGGTTAGTTCTACTGAGCTTTAATGAATGACTGAAATGACACTGAAATGACAAACTCCAGACATCTCCCACTTCAGCAATGACATTAATTTTGGACAGCCAAAATATAGCTGCCCAATTCCCTCCTGTAGCTTCCCTTGACCCCCTCTAAAAATCCTGCTATGTGTCTATTGAAATACTTATGCAGAGGAAAGACAAATGAAGTGGGGGACAGCACAAAGGTGGAGACACACTCAAACATACTGCTTAGTAGTGTTTTAGTTTAATAGCAAATAATAATAATAACAAAATGCAAGTTTAATATCAAGTAATAACAGCAAAAACTGCAGCAATCTTCCAGTGTGATCTTAACTGGCAGCTTTGTTATCGAGACAGGAAGGAGAATGTGAGACTATAATAAATTACATGAATCAAAGTCTGATGGTTTTCACCAGCTAATATTTTTGTGAAGAAATGTTTAACCTCTTCAGTGCTGATTCTCCATGGATTTATTGTACTATAAGCATTCAAGAGAAATCATTCCAAGGATGTAACTGTCAGCTAAGAAAATGTGTTTCTTCTAAGTGCCCCTTCAAGAGACAAAATAAATTATGCCCCAGTATGAAGCAATAAATAAGGTTGCTAGATAGCAGAGAACAAAGAGGTAAATGGGTAGAAATGTCTTGGAGGCAATGAGGTCTGCACTTCATGGGCAGGCCTGTGAGCCCAAAGCACAAACACCAACAAATCATGGAGTTCTGTCATGAAGATGATACACTCTAAGACTCCCTATTTCTAAGTAAACTCTACCTGTGCATCAAAGTCAATGGGATTCATTCTGTTTGGGGATCCTCTTGAAATGAGTTAACGTAATATAATGCCAGTTATGTTATCATTCAGCTCTAAATTCCACAAAGCCAGGACAGGAAAAAACATGCAGAGTCTAAGGCCTTGGATTTTAACGACATAGCAGGGAGATGAAGTAAGCAGTTGCCACATTTGCCTTTCTATTTCATCCTTCTGTCAGAGATCACCAACCTTGCACCAGTAACCCTCTGATTAACATGCATTGCTTTTGAGTCCCTTTAATTTTTTGTTTTGCTTTGTGTAGTCTGTCAGTGTGAAAAAAAACCCAAGACCAAACCAAAGTAACCTGAATTTTGCAGTGATTTAATATTTAATATTCCAAACTTCAAACCTCCATCTCAGGGGGCTCTTTGCAGTTCAGTCGTTACTCCTGTAGACCTGGACAACCTTTTGGAGAGGGCAAGGCTGGGCAGCTGCTGCCATCCCTCATGTCATCGCTCGTGAATCAATACCTTCACTTGAATTTATTGTGTCTTCCCTGCTGGGTCCTGCACCTTGTGGACCACTTCTTATACAGACTTAAGGAAAAGAGGGAAGGGCAAATTATTGTAAAAGCTGCTGACCTTCTACCTCCTAGTACAAAGAGAGATTTATGCATGGTAAAACACAATTTACTAAGGTAACATTAGAGGCACAAAATATTTCCACAAAAATATGACTGTATATCCTAACATGATGGTTAAACTGTTTTACAAATTTTTCTGAGAACAGATTTCAGTAAAAAAGTATTTAATATAATTACCTTAAAAATTTAGATAACATAAGCATCTTGAATGAGCCCATCTACAATCATAAATGGGCACATATATATATGCATGTGTATATATGTACGTTCTACAAATGCATATCTTCTTGCTTCTAAAGGATTTCCACAGACTGACTTCAATTTTTATAAACTGACTATTTTGTAGGTGAAGTAACTTGTCAACTGAACCATAAATAAACTTTTAATGAAAACAAATGTATCAAACCAGTTATTGAAATAGAAAATCACCAAGAAAAAGCTGTCTGACAAAAGAAAATGGCCTTTCCTTCCTCCCTCCCTCCCTTCTTTCACACATTTGAACAAATAAATCTGAAATGTCTGTCAAATAAAAAAAAAAAAAAGAAATTGAACAGGGATCCACCACTTCATGTAATATGGGGAAATGGAATTGTCTTATTCATGTAGCTACCTTAGATACTAATATGAGCAGTTTAAAGGAAAAATCATCATATGAGTTATTTAGAGAACAGTACCCATGATATGCCCTCAGATCTTATTTTGCTGGGCAGAAGTAGTTATTTTACTGGTACAAAGGTGATAATCGTAATCCAACTTTAAATATAAAAACCACCGTAAATGGAACTACTGTCATATATGGAGTTAATATGAGTACTCTAGCTGATTTCAACCAAAGGAGGATTGAAGATCACATAAGTATAGAACCAAACATTTAAAACAAGCCAACCATCTTAAATATTAATGAGAAGACTTCCACTAAGTTACATATAACAAAAGGCTTTTGCCAGAACAGACTGGTGCTACCAGTCCTGGTGATATTTGTGTTTCTATGCATCACAGTCATATCTGTAGTTTAGAATATCAAGAAATCTGTGGTGAAATAAGTAGGACTTTGATATTCCTGTTTCATAATTACTACCTTTGGAAAAGTAAAAATAACAGAAAATCTGCAGATGTCAATACATTCTGTCCAGGCTTTATTTATTTAGAGTCTTTGGCCTACAAATCTGTAGCTCTACCCTAGAGAAAAAAGAACAACCACATGCCTTGGGCAAAGTCTCCCTTCAGTGTGGTAATGATGTTTAGGGGATTTCTATATTAGTGTCCCTCCATGTATTTGTAGTGTGTTATATACTTAGTACAGTATCATGGAGTGTTTGGTTTACTGCCGGACCAGAACAGATTTCACACAGCAAACAGTTTCCAACCCTTCCCCTATTTTGTGTCCTCCCTTTAAAATCCACAACTATTTTTGAAAACTAACTCACCAGATGTGCCATTCTAATGAGAAATTGGAATACATGTCTATTTTTATTCTTTTCACTTTTCTTCTCTTTACAAGCACCAAAATTTCATGTAAACAGCTGTTTCATTGTTGGAAAAGGACAATGAGGAAGCAAAGTAGACTTAAAAAGGTTATTTTTCTGTAAGTCACAGTCCTTCTTGGTATTTACAGGCAGAAAGGAGGCGGCTGCATTCTGTCCCAGCCTGAATTCATAAACCTAACTTGATCGTCTTCTGAAGAATTTATGAATCATGGTTAATAATCAGCTTTAGGCCCTTCTGAGGGAAGAATAACATTTTGAAGCTACAAAGGTCCACTAAATAGCCCATGGGAAATGACCCTGCATCCCATTAAATATAAAAGCTCACTACTGTAGGACTCTATGTCAGAGGTAAAACATTTCAGTCTCTGCTCCCTTCAAGTGTCAGGAGCTCCCTCTGTCTAAATGCTTTATTAAGATTGAAGAAGCATACCAAATTTCTGCTTCTCAGGGAAAACTGTTTTCTTCTTGAAAAAGTTTTTTTCCCTTTTACTTTGGGGGGAAAAAACAACCCCTTTCTTTTCTCCATTCCCATATATTCATTATTGTCCACCTTTTTTTAAAGCTTTTATCTTTCTTTTATCTATTTCATATGCCTGTGGCAAACACCATAGTTGTCTTCTTTCTATTCCAGGAATCAGCTACAGTGTATGCTTTATCTTAGTTAGACCAGGATGCTATTTTCCTATTTAAATGGAAGATATGGGTTGAAAGTTAGATGTGAAGGTCAGGAAAATGGTTCTTAGTTTATTGTGATTTAGGTTTTTGTGGGCCACCTTTTGCTGGATGGAAAGTATGACCACAAGCCTATTATTCAGAAATAAATTGAAATTCGCATTTTGTTTAATGATCTACTTAAGGTTCCCAGGAATAAGTGGTCCCACATTTGTTTTGCTGTCTCTTCAGTTGCAATGGTGGTATCGACCACAATTTCAACAGGAAAAAGTAATTTACAAACACTTCTTCATGTTAATCTGTTTTTTTAGGGAACATACAAACAATGTATGTGAAAGTGAAAAAAGACAAATAGAACAGATAGATCTGCAGCTGTTGATTTCCACTGTGTCATTGGAGAAGTAATAGTAACAAATGATGATAGTCTTATGGATGCTAGAAGGAATATCTTGTGTTTCTCTACTTATGAAGGGGAAAATTTTACCGACTTATTTTCTGATGCAACCATTCTGACTTCAGTCAACTTCCTACAGCCTACAAGACCTTTGTTATAAAAATTCTTGGCATACCTGATGGCTGCTCAGAAGGTCCTTAGACTCCATGCATTTGACACAATATGAATAGCACCCAAGAAGATATGATGATGATAAAAACCAGTAGTCATAGCAAGCTACTACCAGTAACAAAAGCCATAAATTATAATATTAATGTAAAAACATTACCTTCAACCACTTGAGGTTTGACAAAGAATTTTCATCATAAGGAAAGAAAAATGGAATGAAAAAAGAGGAATACAAATATTACAAATTCTGGAAAATAGAAGAATTACATTCTGATTCCATTACCTGAAAAATCCAAAATAAGGCGGGTCTCTGGAAAGTAATAAGGGTGTGAGAGTCTTCAGCAAATTAGACATGATCTTACAGTGTGTTAACTATGAAAAATAACAAAACAATTTTCAACTGCCCACACAGATATTTTATTTCTGAATGCAGAGAAGTAATAAACAGCTACCCTTTTACAGCTGCAATGCAGCCTTACTTGGAATACTGCCTGCATTTCTGGGTATGAAATTGTAAGAAAAATGCTAAAAATTTCCAGGAACTTTGAAGAAAAAAAAAGGAAAAAAAAACCTAACAAAAGTCATTAAGGAAATAACATGAGCCCCGAAGGAGAGAAAAAAAGCCCAGTAGAGCCCAAACCACGACAAGCTGAAAAAGAGCTAAGCACCACTTTCTGGCCTGTCAAGAAACCATTTATGCAACAAAAAGGAAGCTCAACTGTCTTATGACAGTAGTGAATGTTTGTCTTCCACCACAGAAGGCAGAGTCCATCTGCTCTCGGGTTATGTAGGTTTCTGAGAATCTGTAAATCTTACAAAATATGCAAACAGAAATGCTTATTACTATATCATTCCTCTCCCTCCATCAGTTTTATACGCTATTTTTTTGACACAAAAGTGAGCTTCAATTGTTTTTGAATGGCCTGTTGGCTTCACTCCAATGAACGGTCACCTATTTTTCCAGCCTGCAGGAACAACACATTATTGTAAAAAGGTCCAGATGCCAGAGGTTTGGGGAATAAACCCAAGGCCTGTTTTTTTCTGTTCTATTTGTCTCTCTCATATTACCAAGTTTTTGCATTGAAGTTACAGAACAGATTGCCAGAGAGTGTCACACTCAAAATCTTGACAAAAGGAGCATGCAAACCCAGAAATTTACTGTTAGAATAATTAAATACTAATTCTTAAAATACTAAAATAAAATGAAAATAAAATCTAATGGAATTTTGTTAGCCTACTTGCAATGATGTTAACATTTATAGTTCCAATTCTGTTACAGTCAAAATGATATAAAGATATATATACACACAAACTTTCAAGAATTTCCCCCTTTCAATGACATTATGCTCACCCTTTTTCTCCTCTGAGGCCCTAAGGCCAACGGCTAAAATTCTGGGGAGGGAAGGTGTTACAGCAAGTCATCAGCATCCCTAGTCCTTTGTCAGGAGCAGTATGGTGGTGATGTTCATGGTGTTTTCCTCCTGACATTAGAGTCTGCTTAGAGCAACTTTGTTTACTAACCTGCTCTATATCTTGCTCTGTTATTCTGAAAGTCCAAGTTACATCCAAATTTTTTATATATGTTTTACATACATTGGATACTTGTCCTTTGTTTTCTTTGTTATGACTAAACCAGGTCTTAGCAGCTCCCAAGGTGAAATTCCTGTGCTGAGCAATAATTGACCATAGGTCAGTCGTTTATAGCCCTGGAGTCTCCAGTGTCGCCCTCTCCTCCCTGTGTTTTCAGGATGTCAGCTATCATCCCATGTCTTTACTCCTCTGTGCTGCATTTTATTCTGTAACAATGCATCCTTCATTCCACATGAGCAGCTATCTGTTATTATTGTGTATTAACTACAAAATGTATAGAACAAAAGCAACAGTGCAAAGTTAAGCAAAATCTAAAACAAAGCAGGTAGCAGTTACCTGATCATTAAATGAGCTAAAACCATTGCAAGCTAAAACCAAATCTCCAGGCAGGCTAAGACAAGTCCAGGCAAAGCCTGACAGGTCCTGAGGTCTAAAAGAAGCCTATGGCTTCTTGTGAGCAATATCAACTCCGAATTTACTGGGCTAAAAGGCTACGTTGAGTAATAAAAAGGAGCTGCTCACAAGCATTGAGCAGAAGAGTTCACCATAGGTATTGAGCAATAGTGCAACCACTACTTACATCTCCCAGAGCACTCAGTAAGTCATCGTTTGAAAAAGCCACCTGGGAGAAGGAGAACAAGTGTGGGGTACACACTGGACTCTCTCCAGCTCCTTCTGGAGTATGATTTCTTGAAGACCATTCTGGTTTGAGACAAGCAGCAGACAAACTGAATAAACTCACAATTTTTAAACCATTATCCTGTCCATGAACCTGTCTCCACCAAAAGCTCTTAGCATCTTCATCTTGTATTTATTTATTTGGTCACTAGCCTAGACTGCGGATTTAGCTTGTATAAGGAAAAAAAAAATGATTTGTACTACCCAGAAATTACTCCAGAGATATTTTTTTTTCCTCATAACACAAGGTTATGATTGTTCTCAGCCTTCTGTGTCATGTACAAAATGGTTGGATCCTATCTTATTTTTCCTTATGCTCTTCTTGTACAGAGGACAACCTCAAAAATGTGTCACATAATCTGCAGGACGGGGCAGAAGTGTCAGCAAAACTTTATGGAAACAGACACTCTGATTTCATGTGTAAAACTCTAAGTGCTTTCCTGGTGCCATATATATTTCGTCATAAAACTATTAACGACATAGCTAATTATTGCACAACACATACTTAGTGCATAAAACAGAATCTGTGTATAGCCTTAAAGCAGAAATGGAAGTAAAGTGCATTTTATAACTAGTATTTAGCTTGTTTGATTAAAGCCAAGCTCTTCTTCAATTTCTGCGTCCACACAGTTCTATTTGGCCCAAGCAGGAATGCAGAAGTGTGCAGAACGGACTTGCCAGGACTCTGATAAAATATGTACTTGCTCGTTCGATTCCTGGACTGCTGATTCAGTGTCTTTGGAAGCTCTTTTTGACAGCAAGCATCTTACTAAACATATTTAAATGTATCTTGTGTATACAGATGGGTCCAGTGTATCCAACAACAACAGAAAAATAAAGCCATCTACTGAGAATTGGTCACATAACTTGAACATGAATACTTAGTTGTTATTCATTGCTTTACATCTGCAGAACTCAGGATGCCTTCGCAAAATATTATCCACATTTCTCACTGTGGAAACTGAATCACAAAATGATAAACAAGTTGTGCAGGGTCAATGCACTTAGAGATTTGGTAAAGTTTTTGGGACAAGCACCAGGTTTTACCCTCTGCTATGAGAACCCAGTAAGACAAAAAGTATCACAAAAGTTTCTGTGATGGTTTCTCTGATACAGATAAATGAAACAACAGGATGTTTTATTTTATCCAGGAAAATGCCTTAACCTGTTGGCTATGCTGCCTTTGGTTGATGGTACTCCTGCAGATTTCTTCCTATCCTTTTAAGTACAACAAGCATAGAAACTTTAGGAAGAAAACTGGAAAAGAAAACCCATAACTAGCAAAACCATAAAATATCATTTTAAGTATGTCTGTAGTTAAAGCATTTTTAAGAAAGAGTCATGAGTCTTTTTCTATGTCAGAACAAGTTTTGCAAGCACTTCTATATGTAATATCATAACATTTAAGATTCACTGAAGTGAACAGAAAGACCCTCAAGTTTCCTACAGGTGAAGAAGAGGTGAAAGATTCTTCTTGACCTATGAAAACAGCTCTTTAGCAGACATATAGGTTACTTGCTTAGACAAAAAGCTAGAACATAACTCTAAGGATAAAATAAAGCTACTGTAAAGAAAAAAAATCTTTTCTACATAAAAGGCTATTTATAGATCTCACCTGGGATTAGCCAAGAATTTCTTTCACATGTGAATCAAATGAAAGAAGAATGGCAAGTAATTAAAATATGATATATCACATAGAAAGACAGAAGTTTAGAGGCACATCTGCAGCCTACCTATGTGAAAGACATGGAGAAAACTGACACAAAAATGCCTGTAAATGTGAACCCAGCAAGTAACCACATGTTACTACTGCAAAAACATAATTTACATTCAACATCTGGATTTTGTGAACTGCTTTCAAAATAAAAAAGAATAATAATATAAGGTGGTGGAGTGTAGTCTGGAGCTACAATTCTATATCTCATTTTGTGTAACTTCTCTTAGGTGTTCCAGGAGAATGCTCTTCATTGCAATCCTAACAATGTCAGTGCAATTAATTATGCAAATAAAACTCTTCCTACAGGAGTGCATTCTGTTGAAAAATCTACATATTTTTAAACTTATCCAGTGATTTCATATAAAGAATGAAAATTACTGGACATACAGAAAGAATTTTTTCTGACAAGAGACTAAATGATAAAGACTACTTGATTTAGGTCTCTTTACGGTGACTGAAATGATCACGTCCCATTTAGAGGAAATGTCTTGGATATATGAAAAACAACGATGGTACAGTGTACCACCACGGCTTATTTGCCCTCTGACAGTTTTCACGTTTCTATACACAATGACTACACAGCTTGTGACTGGACTGCTAGTCAAGAGTACGGCAATCCTGTCTGCAAGTAGAGGCTACTTATACTCCTAAGAGAAGTTACGTAGCGGGAAGAGATTCTGTTTTGTCAGAGGATTAAGTAATGCAATATCACACAATGCCAAGCTATGTAAGCCCTGCAGCACAATGCCAACACAGAGATATAAATGCTTTTTTTGATCAAATTTCTACTCTGTGCTAGGACTTAGCCTAAAATTGGCGTTTGGAAGCAGAGCAAACAATAAGACAGCTCCAAAATCCAGGAACCGGAAGGAAAAACGAATCTATAAAACCTGTATACGCAGTGGGTAGTTTGGCACATTTCTTCATAAGACACACAATGTTAAGAAAACAGGGTGTTTTTATTCCTCAGGTAATGATCCATAATTTCCATACCTTATTTCTTTATTCTCTGGTTTTTTTTTTTTCATCAAGATACTTTCTGACACAAGAATGGGAAACTGAGCAAAAAATGGTGTATACTGTTACTTTCCCTTTTTTATACCAGTAAAATCAAATAATAATATGCCCTTTTTGGCCATATTCCACCTAACTTTTGGTTTTTCCATAGTGTCAAGATGTAAAGGATTTGGAAACCTTCTGTACAGTAGTTTAGGGATTCTGTTAATATGAAAAAGACAGAAACTCAGTTTTGTGCCAAATATGCTATACACATTTGATATTTTTTAGATTAATCTGTACATAAAATATTTGTATGAGAATCTGTTTTAGTACAATGCTTTCTTTGTGGTTCCTTGGCTTTAGAGCAACAAAACATCAAACTTGGGAAGAAAAGAAAAACACATTAACTTGACAAGATTTTCTTCATCAGAATGTTTACAGCTGCGATTACAATTTATTTTCACACTGAAAGTTAATGGTCAGACTCAGTCACCTTCTTTCATGAGGTGTAATATCTTGTTCTGTGGCTGACAGCACTGATATCTATGATAAGGCTACCACACCGAGTTAAATCAACACAGTACTTCTCAGAGACCTGTTCCTGCTTTCTAGGACACTTCTGTCTAAACCAAAAAGCTAATTTTGTGGAGGTCTCTTCATCTCCTGGCTCCACCAAAGCTCTTGGAGGTCTTATTTTACCCCAGTCACCATTGCAAATGCAGATGAGGGAAACAAAGGTTTTACAGACCCAGCCTGTCCACAAGGTAGGCAGAGGTATCCAGAAAAGCATTTTTGGTGGAGGGTCCCTTGAACTGATACCAGATGGTCTCTGACCAAATATGGAGTAACAGAAGCCTACAGTGGTCTTAACACCACCTTCCAGACTATGTAAAGAAAAGGTATATATAATCATATATAATAATGAAAGAGAGAAAAAGGTCTGACCTGAAGTATACAAACATTCATATACAGTAAGCAGAATACAAACCCCTTCATCCTGCACAAAACATGCAAAAATGGTCTGTTCCATTAGAAAGTATCCATGTCCCATGAGGAAAGCAAGGTTTCACCATTCATGAGATTCATAAGTTTAACTTGCTTTTTATGGAGCAAAGCTGCAGTCTTACAGGTTCAAAATATATTATTGAGCCAGAGGAACGGGACATCTGTTGTATTTACACTACTATTGACTGTTCAAATCTGGACATAGAAATAGTGGTCTAATTATGACTGCACCAATTGTGGGTCTGCAGTGGGTTGACCCTGGCTGGATGACAGGTGCCCACTGAAGCTGCTCTATCACTCCCCCTCTGCAGCTGGTCAGGGGAGAGAACATATAACGAAAGGCTAGCAGATCAAGATAAGGACAGGGAGATCACTCAGCAGTTACCATCATGGGCAAAACAGACGTGACTTGGGGAAAATTAAATTAATTTCTTGCCAATCAAATCAGAGTAGGATAATAAGAAATAAAAGCAAATCTTTGAAACACCTGCTACAGCGTGTGGTCCCTCCCAGAGGACACAGTCCATGAACTGCTCCAGTGTGAGTCCTTTCCATGGGGTGCAGTCATTCAGGAACAGACTGCTCCAGCGTGGGTCCCCCACGGGGTCACAAGTCCTGCCAGCAAACCTGCTCCAGCGTGGGCACCTCTCTCCACAGGTCCACAGGTCCTGCCAGGAGCCTGCTCCAGCCTGGGCTTCTCATGGGATCACAGCCTCCTTCAAGTGCATCCACCTGCTCTGGTGTGGGGTCTTGCATGGGCTGCAGGTGGATATCTGCTCCACCATTAACCTCCATGGGCTGCAGGGGGACAGCCTGCCTCACCATGGTCTTCTCCACGGGCTGCAGGGGAATCTCTGCTCTGGCGGCTGGAGCACCTCCTCCCCCTCCTTCTTCACTGACCTTGGTGTCTGCAGAGTTGTTGCTCTCACATATTCTCACTCCTCTCTCTGGCTGCTGTTGCGCAGCAACTTTTTTGCCCCTTCTTAAATATGTTCTCCAGAGGCACTACCACCATCGCTGATGGGCTCAGCCCTGGCCGGTAGTGGTCTGTCTTGGAGCTGGCTGGCATTGGCTCTGTTGGACATGGGCGAAGCTTCTGGCAGCTACTCACAGAAGCCACCCCCTGTAGATCCCCCCTCCCCTCCCCCACTACCAAAGCCTTGCTATGCAAATCCAGTATAGGGTCACAGAATTTTTTGCAAGGGAACACTTGTAATATTTATAAGTGAGCATGATGACATTTATTGTATAATGATATTACTATACTTATACAAGCAAATAGTTGATAAATAAATATAAACATTGATTTATACTTGTTAATTTTTTTCTATAGCATGAAAGGACACTTCAGTTGAGGAAAGGTATTGGAAAACTATGGAGATCCTCTTATACATTGACAGAAACAGGACCGGCACTGTTCAGTTTAGCAGTGCCGTGCCTGTATACTTCAGAAGGAAATGGCCATTTGTATTGTTTCATGCAAATTTACCAATATTTGTTTTTATAAAGAAAAGGAAGAAGGCCATAAATAAAAGACTATTATTAAGAACAACATGTAGTGGGACTGATCATAGCCTTTTTATTAGCACACATTTCAGAGATATCCCAAATTATCTTTTAGTTGGTTTCCTTATTAATTCAGCTAGAGAAGACACATCATTACAAGATTAAAATGGCATTAGTATTGCTGCGTGATATGAAGCTTACTGGAAACAATAGTTGTTGTGACAACAATCACTGAAAAAGAAAATTAAATATGTCTAAAAGTACTACTGATAAGCTGTAGTCAGAATTCTCTTTTTAATCTACATTATAACAAGTAAGTGTTTTTTCTTTCATGTCCCTAAATCATATAAATAGTAGACTAAATTGCACCAACATTAGTGCATTACTGCAGTGCTTCACTTACATTAAAGTAGGAAATATTTACTAATTTTCCAAATACAGTGTATCAGATGACTCTCAGAAATACTTATCCATATGATCATGAAAAAGAAAGTTGTTTCCAGCAGGTAAGAACAATATGGACAAAGAAATATTTTGCAATGAAAATAAAAAGGATGAAAAAACCAAAGACTTCCATCAGACTGACTGTAAAATCATAAGACTGCAGAGTATGATATGCATTAAGCATAATTATATACAAATGCATACTTTGAAAATGAACATCAAAAGTGTGTTTATATTGCAGTGAAATTAAGCACATGTCCCAGTTAATATTAATAACTTCCTTGTTATATGAGTGTGTTTTCATTTTAAGAGCATTTTATTGTGTAGTCTTTCCCACTGAGTTGGATTTGTTATTACAGTTCTTACACCAAAACCACACGAGTAGACAACTGTTGTGGGCAAAGAAGCCTCCCTGGCTTGTTTGCCACTGCCACTTCCAAATGGGTTATTACAGAATCACATATGTGATCTTATACAAGGTTCTCTTATATGCAGTGTTATAGCTGATAGGCACCTGTACAATTTGAGGAGTACATGTGTTAGAAAATGGAATAAAATAAAACAGTGAGACAGTAAAATAAAAGTTGAAAGTACTGATGAAAATGATGGAGGAAAGATGCTCTGTGATATAGAAAGCTTGGAGTTAAGCATTAACGTGCCATTCATAAAGTAATTTTGTGTGTTTATTAATTGAAAGTATAGATTTAAATAGGAAAAATAAACCTGTGGGACTACACTGCCTAACCAACTGGACAAAAGTGACTGCCACCTGCTGAGGGCAAACCAGAGAAGCACCAAATGCAATAAACACAGTAGGCATGTGAAAAGTCAGCTAATTCACACTAGACTGGCTAAAAAACATGCAGGGATGCTGAGGCTGTGTTTTTAGAAACAGTCAATGATTCCTAAACAACCAATGATTTTTGGGCCAAGCCATACAAGAAATCCCCAAGGAGAAATAATTCTCCTTGTCCTGAGTCAGTCCATAGGAAAATGTCATAATGCTATTTTTGAAGAGTCACTCTGCCATAGTCGATACAACATACTTCCTCTCAGCAGTTTCTGTGAATAACAGGAGCTGAAAAATCGTCTACTGTCATGTGATATTTAAAAAATATGAAAGTGAGGAAGTGACTTAAAAGGAGCAGCTAAAAAAGTAAAATTTTACTGGCAGTTTGGGAATAATTTTGGAGCCTTATGTTGGAGGTGCAACACAAATGCATACATTTTCAAAGAAGATTTTAGAAAGAACAAAAGAAAACATGGACAAACAGCAGAGTTAGGAAGTCTATTAAAAATAAAAAGCCATCCTTCAAAATCCTGAAGTTCAATCTGAATAAAGAAACCAGAAAAGAACATGGACTTTGGTAGCTTAAATGAAAAAACACCGTGAGGCCAGACAAAAAAGAAAAAAAGCTAAAACCTTATCAGGAGCAGAAAGTCCGTCAGACAATCTAAAGGTCCAATAAACAGTCAAGGCATAAAATGAGTGCTTGGATGAGATGACAACATAGATGACAACATAGCAGAAGAACTAAACTACTATTTCAAATCTTTCTACATCCGGTAGGCATTTGAAGATTTTTTTTTAAAGCCAGAACTGTTTTTCAAAGAGGACACAAAAGACAATACAAATATCAGATTTAAATGTCAGGAGTACAGCTTATAGGACAACTTGACAAAATGAATAATTTAGATCACCAAAGCCAAACATATGTTTCCAAGAGCTCTGCTGAAATTCGAGGAAGAAATGACTGAACTATGGACTGAAGTATGTAACTTTGTTTGTAAAATTGCCTTGCTACCAGAGGACCAGGAGGAGACCTCCTCTGGAGATCTGGGGCACCACAAATCAATAAGCTTATACTCTGAATGAAACTGATAGAAAATATGACAAAGTCTGGACCCTCTACAGAAACTCATAAGGAAACTAAGCCGCCATGGCGTAAGAGGAGAGTTCAGCCTGGATAAATAGCTAGCTATAAATTAGGAGGCAGTGGAAAAAATGGTTATTTTTCACAGGGAAGAGAAGTGACCAGTGGAGTTCTGAATAAACAGCCACAAAAAGGAGATGAATAGCTAAGTTACAAAGTTTGCTGATCATGCTCATTTATTTTGGATCTTAAAAAGAAAAGTTGGCTGCAGAGAGCTGCAGAAGGACTACACAGTACTGAGGGACTGGTTGATAAACTGGAAGACAGAATTTAATGTAAAGAAACATGAAGTGATGTGCGCGTGGGAAAACAAACCTAATTTTCTGACGAGTTCTAAGATAACCATTACCACTCAGGAATGAGATCATCCATTATAATAATAGATCTTTTCACAAAGTTATCACTACAGTGTTCAGTAACTGGAAAAAACCCAAATGTTAGGAATTAATAGGTAAAGAATAGAAAACAAGACAGAAAATGTCCTTATGCTACTATATAAATCTCCAGGGCACCTGCACTTGAATGTTGTGTACCTCTGACCCTCCCATCCTGAAGGGGTTATGACAAGAAGTCAGGAAAATGTATGAAATCCAAGCAACAAATGATGGCAGAGTAAATTCTGTTCAGAAGTGTGGAACAGTTTCCAAGTGACGAAATGCTAAATAAACTAGGATGGTTCGAGCTAGATGGCAAGAAAGGAGGTATGATAGAATCTCTAAGTTCAGAACTGGTGCAGTGTAGTGCAGTGCCCTTCAGTCCTAGAACTATATGCAATCAAACAAAACCAGTAGGTGACAGGTTTAAATCAAGAAAAAAAGGCTGATTTCCCCACAGTATGAAAATTAGCTGTGGTAACACCCAATGTGAAAGGCAGTGGGACTCAACTGTTTGTCTGGGTTCAAAAAACATTGGAAGAAGATGTGGAAGAAAATGTCACTGGAGCCTGTAAGGAATGGAGATACCACCTCTACCTGCAAAAGTTTCCGAAGTATGTAACTGTTGGGTGGGAGATGAACGTTCAGGGGAATTTCACAATATACTTGTCATCTTCCTCCACTTTTTTCCAGGCATCTGCTTTTGCCTACTGTCAGAGACAGGATATGGGACCAGACAGGCTTTTGGTCTGATCTAGCACAGGTGTTCACATGTTCTTAGTGATAAAACACACCGTTCTTCATTATGAAAAATAAAAATCTTCCTTTTTTTTCTGTTAAAATTTCCGTGTAGTAGTCAAGAGTAAATGCTAAACTTCTTTGTAAGTGAGCTTGAAAGCCTTTCTCTTGATCATCATATACTGAATGTAAAAGAGTTCCGTAGTTTCTGTCTTGACTACACAGTACTGCTATATATTAAGAGTACTATAAGAGCTTAAAAGTGTGTTCATTGTTGTGGAAATCTTTAAAACTTAGGAAGGGTTTCAAATGGGGTTCTAAAGGATTTATCTCTTAATATATTTGGAGATCTGTTTTGATGAACAGTCGGTATATTAAAAAAAAAGGTGAAAAGAAACAAGCCAGCTATCTTTGCAGAAGCTATGTATTTAACTTTGCAGAAGAGAAAAAGTTTTTTTATGTATTAACTGACTCATTCAGCTACATAAGGGTTTAGCAAGGTCAGACTTCTATAGTACAGGTATCAATTAGAAATGATCAAGTTACTGCACCATAATTAGTTACCATTTATCTGTTGAACCTTAATAATTGACCATATATGTGCTCCTGATCTGGAATGATTGTAATGCCAAATGCTTTCATTCAGGTCCACCCATGTAGGTTGCATTTGTGCGACAATACCTATGTACAGGTCAGAAAATAGCTTTAATTTTATAGAAAGTTTCAGAAAAGACAAAATTTCTGCAATCAAAAATAGCGTATGTTTCTGACATAATTCCTCATTTTAGTAACTCATGCTTCCTTTCATCTTTCGTGTTGGGTCAAATGACATTTCCCTGATGCAATATGGTAGCTCCCCTATTTTTAAAGAGAGGCAATGCACCAGAAGATAAAAATTCAACTCAGTGGTCCTACTGTAATGAGGAAAATGTTTCAAGGCAATAGAATTCTTACTCATATGAAGCTCCTCGTATATACAAATCAACAATTTCAATTTTTGAATGAGTTTTCTACAATTTTCCAGTTGCATAAAAAGTTCTGCTTTTAAGTGACATCATTAAGGATGATTGTATATATGAAAGAGGGGACTGTAATAAAGACAGAATCTGTGATAATGGAGGATTTTAATTACATATTTATTGATTGGAAAACAGCTATGCAAAACCCAAAGAAGATAGTATGAAGTTATAGTGCAAGATTGGATACTACTGAGCTTGTTGAACTGTCTGTGCGGGAAGAAGCTATTCTGTCATGATTTCAGGGAATGAAATTGCACAGAAAATGTTACATAAAATTTAGAAAATATGTAAAAAATTTTGTATAGCATGGGAAATCTTGGCAATTATTAAGGTTGGGTGGGTAATATCCTCCTGGAGAAGATGCTAGCTGCTTGTCACAGTCTGATGTTTTCTGGAAAACTTCTTGACCTCCAGATAACACCTTTAATGTCTTCACCAAATATGACCAGTAAAGCTAATAGCTTTCAAACAATACCTACTGGGGGACTTGCAACGTGGACAGCAATAAAGTTCAGAAATTTTGCTTTGCCACCTGATGAAAAAGTAACTCAGAAAACTGTACTAGAAGGAAATGATTTAAGCCTCTTGGTTGACTCATAGTATCCATTCTGCACCAAATCTCTTTTCAGCCATAGAAAAACTTACTGTCTATAGAAAACAAGAACATTTAAGATACTGGAAAAAAATATCAAATAGGAATATGCAGAGTAAAAGCTAAGGGTTTCCAGATGTTATCTGGAAATCAAGATTGCATTAAATAGCAGATTAGCATGAATGGTTACTCAAGCTATCCTTGCTACTAGCCACTGTCAATCATTGTACCCCCAGTTTAGATTCGAGAGCAGGAGGTGCTTCTGATTCTGTCATTAGGAATGTGAGGGCAAGAAAAATAGTCGCAGAGAAAGAAGGGATATAATCTCCAGAAGAGAAGGAGGAAGAGAAACAACTGCAAGATGTAGGATAAGAATACTACCATGGCTTGCTGGAGTGTTTTAGACTTGGCATGAATTCTACCTAATTTGGCTTTGTGTTTTATAGATTGCATGCATCCAACACAGCTTGAAAATGGCAATCATCTCACCGTTGGGAATATATATCTCTAGGTTTGGTTTCTCATAACCTGCATTGAAATAAAGCAGGGTGTTTCGAGGGTTTCTGGATTGGCACTTTCTTTTTGCTGTTAGAAAGTCTGATGTTGTGTGACATTTCCAAAGAGATTTTGTTTGGGTGTTCTCCAATGCAGAGATGAGCACTGGGCAATAATTTGAGAAATGGCTGCAGAGCCTGCAACTGAAATTCATCTCAGCTAAATCTAAACAAGGAGGAGGGTTACAGAGGTCAAATGTAGTTATGTAGTGTGTAAAGAGTAGAATGAGCAAATAATTGAAAGGCTTTTGAAAAATATATAAACAGTCTGGTAGAAAGACAGACCAAGGAAGGTTTATACAAATAAGCAGAAGAAAGTTAAAAGGATAATTAGAGGAGCAAAGAAATAATATTGAATGTCAAGTTGTATGGAATATTTCAATTAAGGGCTCTTCAACTATATCAGTAATAGAGACATAGGTTCAAAGGTTAAATTGTCCCATTAAAAACAATGGTGGTGGATTGAAGACAGGGCGCAAGGAAATGGCAATTTGTTAAATATTATTTAGCTTCTGTTATTACAGCTGAAGAAGAAGATGGAAAACTGCTTGAGAGAAGAATTGTATATCTTAAAAAGACAGGTCAGCTCCTAATAAGGTGCAGGTAAAATTGGAAGTAAATGAGTCATTTGGCTGCAAATGTACATTTCCCTGGTGTCACAGAGGGAGGTGTAGGAGATATAGGAAATATACCCTAACTGGCTATAAATTAGGAAGGTTCTAGCTTATTATTAACATTTTTTCATATGTAACCTTTACACCAGGTTTCATATAGCACTGGGGTAGCACAAATACCTTTACAAGCATTTTCCTCAGTGCAGCTCATCATGGGCTTTTATAAAGTGAAGTAATAGAAATTATCCAGGTCAGTGGCAGACTGATACAGCAAGACGTACTACGCAAATCCAGGGGAGGGAATGTGCAGTAGAAGAGCAGAAACAGTCCAAAACTGTAATGTAGAACTGTATGGAAATAAATGTTGGGAAAACCTAAGAAGATTCTTACAAATTATACAGAAATATATTTCCTCAGATTCCAGCACTGCAATGAAATATTAAAGCTCTGAGCTGGAAAAGTATCACAGTATATAAACGAATACACTAACTAGCCCAATTTATAAACTGAGTAAAATTCAACTAGAGTATCAATTCAAAAGAACTGGAAATGTTCATATGGCATGTTTTAAAATAACACTACAGAACAAAAGCAGCATACACAGTATGATGAGATGAATTAGAATATTCTTACAACAGAGACAAATAGGAATAATATACAATGCACAGTGACTATAAAGACTTAAATACAAGATGAGGTTTCTGTGACTAAATATTTCTTGAAAACAGTTCAGCACCTTTTATTTCCAAAATTTCCTGTTCGCTATTCCCCTAAAGTTGGGTGGACTTTCAAGAGTATCTCCTATTAAAACAGTAAGAATTGAGATTTTCTGGGCGTTTTGATTATCTGGCAATTTGAGTGTATCATCTTTCTTAACACCATTTTTTACCGTGGAGAGTCAGACCTGTGTTGCCTTCCACAGCCTTGATTCAGCATTTTCACTTTTTATTGCTTACAGGCAAGACTGGCTTGATCAGCTTCTTCTCTATGACAGCTATTTTCAGCTAAAACAGTTTTCTTTGGTGCACTCCATCTCTCCTTCATAGCTTTGCACCAGTGGAAGCTATAAGCTCAGTCACAAGGAGGGAGGAGTCTTTAGGATGCAAAATGGAAAGTGGATGGCTGGCAAGCTGTCCAGAAACTATTCTTCCCCTAATTATAGGGGTCTAGACTGCTAAAATAGCAGATACAGCTGTGAATTGGAGAAATAGTAACAGTCTTTGTCATAGACACTATGGAAAAACTTTCCATTAGCCAGTTTTGGGCTTTTAGGGTGAGCTCTAGAGGTCTTTGAAAATAGGAAGCTTTTTCCTCATTTGATTTTTCTCTCTGTAAAAGATCGCGAATGAGGGGAGAGCCACATGAAGCATCTCAAGCCTCATTCTTGACTAAATCTCTTCACATCTCAGATGCAATACCAATAGATTTTTTCCACTTCAATCCTCACAGATTATATATCCCCTATATATTCCCTGCCAGCTCTACAGAAAAATATACCTGCTTCATGATGGGATTTCATTATTGTAATTTCCTCTTTAAAAAGCTCTCATCAGGTTTGTCACATCACCTCTGAATATAAGAACTCAACTGCTATGCTATTCTGATGAATTGGAAGTATATTATTCTATTCCTCTCTTTTGTACAGTAACTGCTTCTTAAACAGCTGATTTACTATAAAATTACACTAGTTTTTAAATCTCTTACTAATGTGGGCCCTGGCTCTGTTCTTGAATCTCATTTTGACAGGTATCTGTGCTGTGTGTATCTCCTATTATTTAAATACCATACTGTCACCTCTTCGGAAGATAAATGTCTCTTGTGTTGTTTGCTTCAAGTTTAAAGTGGTTCTAAATTGTGTCACCAGGTATACTTTTATGTCTTTATGTTCTTTAAAATTACAAATGTCCTGATGAAATGAAAGGAAAGATATCAATAAATTGTTATTATTATCATGGTAGCAATCATGTTTGTTATTTCAGTACTTCGGATACAAAAAGAAAACATAATCACCAACAACCTGTTATATTTATTACACCTATGCAAAAAGTTTCTGTATTTCAACAAAATTCTCAATATGAACAATATATGCTAAAAGGTAAGACTTGAGGCTTAAATCAGATTAAAGCACAAATCTGCTTTTATCATAAAAGGAGAGGGAAAAAAGCCCTTGAATTATTTTCCTTTTTCTTGCTACATATCTCAAGCCATTGCTGCCAACCCATCAAATGAAAACTGCATCTTCTAGAAGCTAAAATTGCGAACACTACAAGTCATGTTGCAGTTGACATGAAAACAACCATTGCTGGCATATCTTGTATTTTTACAGCTGACTATTCTCTCCCTGACATTTTTAGTAAAGTTGAGCAATATCCAGATTCCAGCCTTGATACCAGTCGGCACAGCAACATTCATCTTAAGATGACATCTGTTGAGAATTTTTCAATAACTTAATGGTTATAAAGCATGTGAGGAGGGGGATAATAGAGGGATTATGACATAAAAATGCTAAAGCCCTTGTGGGGGAACTGCTGCACATAAAGTTTTGATTTGGTAATTCAAACTAATGCAGTTTGTAGTCCTCTAGAGAGAGGGCAATAATGGTGCACAATATGCTCTTAAACACTGATGCATAACACATTGTGCTAGAGCCAAAAGGCACTGTACAATATCATTATGGTGCAGAGAGAAGTAGCAACTTTGGGAGTTGCTTTCACAAAGATCTGAATGTACAGGTAACAAAAAATACTATTCCTCTCCTTTCTGTGCTCCTTAATCTATTCATTTGGGTATCTCAGGAAAACATGGCATTTATTGTTAATAGGGTAAAATGATAAAGCTAAGAGTACAAAGACCAGTGTCATGTAGTACATCTAGACTTTGTTGTTTGGTTGTTTTTTTTTTTTTTTTTTTTTTTTTTCTCCCTACATTTCCAGGAAAACACTGTTGATTGGTTGCTTAATTGNAGAGGATGGATTGAACAAGATTAAAATTTAGGATTGTTTGTCTTTGAAATCTAATGAAAAAAGGAATGTAAGGATTTGGACAAAGCAAGAAAACATAGACAAAATTAAAGATCCCTCTACTTATAATGGACCCAAATTTAGTATTACTAATAATTTATTGAGGATAAAAAGCAAGAGAAATTCTTAAAATGGAATAGACAATTATTATATAATTTATAAAAATCCTGTACAATGTACAAAGGATACACATTTTTTCTCTTTTGCCTATTTTATTATTGTTGAAATTTGTTTATTTAATTTACATTGCATGTACTGCTGGATGTAATGTGGAACATAACATTTAAATGAGAACATAATTTTTTGATTACTTCTCCAGGACTTCTGGCAGCGTGAATTTAAGGTGACAAAACTAATCTCTTTGAATGATAAATTGTCTGTACTGGACAAAGAAAAATAAATAAATAAAAACTCTACCATATTAACACATTTTTGAGAAAATGTGTGTATAGATGACTTTTCGGTTCATAAGGACCTTACCGAGTCTGGATGACTCCATTATTTACTTCCTGTAAACACAGTGATACCATTTTAGATTTTCTAATCTGAGTCAAAAGTTTAAGAAAAAGGTCTTGTCGTTTAAAATACTTTTTCTTCTGACAAATTATTTGAGATAAATAATAACTTTTGTGACCACATAAATGGTGATTCAACTCATCTCCCTTTTGTCCCCTGAAAATCAGTTTTCTAATGCAAACCGGTCGATTTGTCTCACCATACTTATTGGCACCAAGATGTGTAAAACCAGCAACAAATTCCATCCCAATGTGCTTCTCCAATTAGGTGGGACCAATCATCCTCTCAGGGGCCTATCTCCCTCAACTGTCTCTAAAGAAGTAGCCCAGAGAACTAGCTTGTCCAATTCTGACCAACAAAGATGGGTGGAAATTTTGTCTTAATGACCCAGTAGGGAAGCTGTGGAAAAAAATGGAGAAAGAGATTCACACTCCTACATGCAGGTGTCTAGTGTCATTTCAGACAGCTAGGGTAAATTTCTTGGCTTTCTGCTACTGGTCCAGACAGCTGTGGCTTTCCTGTAAGTCCTAGGTCATAGCTGACATCCTTATACTGATGTGCCAGGCAACTGAGGCTGCATAAAATGAGTTAGATGCTGCTGTTGTTACCTCTCTCACTCATCACAGGTCTGTGGGTCCTCTGCAGTAACGAGAAAACCAGTCTGTCCTCAGCAAGGGATCAGCTTCTGAGGCCCTGCCTAATTTTGAGTGTAATGGCTAGTACTACAGTGCTAGAGAGAAGCCAGTGGCTCTGCTACAGGTAGAGCCTGGCACTTCACTGCGGTCTTCCAGGTCTCTGCCGCACGAGAACCCGTTCCTCCTCCAGTGCTCCTCCTGAGCCATATGGGTCTATGAAAAAGTACCTCATGCCTCATGATGTTCAAGAGACTTGTGCTTTGTGTACAGTGCTTTTGTCAACAGAAAGCTTTACAAAGGGGCTCAGATCTTCACGGAGAGAGTTATTTATGTGCTATGTGATTGAAGTTAATTTAAATTAATGTCTTTTTGGTATCCCAGAGCATAAAGTGGCCAGCATCTCCTCTTTTGTCATTCGGCCGCGCTCTGACTTTTTTTTCTCACACATTGCTGGTGATAGTAACAAGCTTTTAGATTCCTTTCCTTTCCAGCTCTGCCCATCTTTTCCATTAGGAGCCTGATCCAAAGGTTTGTTAAGCAAATGGAAGAGTTTCTATTTAAAGTCAAAGTCTTAAATCAAGCTGTTTGGTGTGAATTTTCTTTTTCAGCTGAGGTGTTTTTAAGTTTAATCATACCTCAGGGAACAAGAAGCTAGCAGACAGTGGATCCTCAGAAATGGAGGCATTGCTTGTTAGGGTATTATTCAACAATACAGCAAACAGGATTTTGGGCCTCCCAAAATCAGTGTTCTAAGGCAGCTGTGTGATGCAAATTGGGGCTGATCTGGAATAAATTCAGTTTGGGTTCAAATGTGTCAGTCTGAATGTGTCCCACATAGCTTCTTCCTGGCAGGATCTATGTTGGATCGGGTATTGCCCATCGTAAACAACGTGCTCTGTGATCGTGTGCTTACTTCTCATCTAGAGCAGAACAGTATGGGCATGTTTGTCTGATGGAGCATAGATCGTTGTGACTGTGAAGCTATGATGCTAGAGACATTTCTCAAAGGCACAGTTCCCTCTCTGCTACCTTGAAATACCTGGAAAGTTGTAGGAACATAGGCTGTTGCAAATCTCTGAATAGTGGACAGTATTTCCTCAGTCGTGCCTGGTCCACAAGTGGCAAAGATAAGGTTTCATCCCCACTGTTCCCTCTTGTTCATGAGGACAGAACGCCAGGCAACAATGACTGCACTCCTCCTCTACACCATAGCCCATTTACAGTGTATATGCAAACCAGAGGGCGGAGCTGGGAAGGTATACATGCTACCCCAATCAGTCAGCAAGATAAGTGATTTAGCTCCAAAAGAATAACTTCCCTTTTATCCATTTTTCCCAGCCTGCAGGTTCTGGGACGTTTATCTGATGTGATGTATGAAACACATATTATCTTCAAATATAAGCTGTTGTGATACAAATTATGACATTTAAAAAAAATATTTGTGACACATCTACCAATTAAAAGACTCAAAAGTCTGCTCCGTGCTTAAACTATAATGGGGGAAATTACATGGAATATATGTAAATCTTTTTATGTTTTCTTTATATATAGTATCGTAATCCCTAGAATGAGAATCTGCTGCATTGTTCCATTGCCAAAGTGATGTCTACAAATGAGGGCTCAGGGAATTGCTGCAGGCTTTCTGACGAACTGAGCCAACAAGCCACTGTGGGCACAAGCCTGAGTTTTTGAATGAAGAAAGAGGATTTACACATGCAAAGATATTTGTCTCTCTTCCCTTTCAGATTTTCAACACACAGCTCCTCCTTTCATTTACTGGCAATAATTGGAAATAAAATGCAAAAACTAAAATTACTTGCATACTCCAAGTCTTCTCCATATTTTCCAACTATATAGTTTTTCCTAGTAAAAGATGCTACTTTTCTTTACGGTTGTCACTGATTAGTTAATTCATACAAAACTTGAAAATTCACTATTTTAACCATCTTCTAAACACTTCTGAAAATACTTAAATGCCATTTTGCAGACAAATTAGTTGTGAAACTATCTATCTATCTATCAGTGCAACTTTTAGTTAAAATTTTGTACAAATAAATATATTCTATATGTTGTTCTTTTCAAAGAATGTTGGATCTAATAGCTTCTAAAGACGAAATCTTGTTTGATTTCCTCGTTGTTTAATACCTAAAAGAACAGCCTGAAAAAAACGAAAGATGTATTAGTTTGCTTAGCTACTTAGCATTAGTAGACTCAGTATTTTGTGAATTACAGAACAAGATTCAGTTTAAAGGATGAATTCTTTTTTTTTTCACCGATTGCCTCCCTGCTTGAAAATACTAAGTGGCCTTAAAGTGCCAAGGAGTTTAAAGAATTTTAAATTAATGTTAAATATTTTAAACCTTTTTTATGGAAAAAAGGAATAAATTCAGTATACCCACACATTCAAAACCCAGTTACTTAATGATTTTTATAACTGATCTTATATACATTAGTGGTATGTGATGACTTGAATTACACGGGCAACCAACAAAGGAAAAAAAACCAGGACTATCTTTCTCCCTAGACCCCTTGTGTCTGTGCGTGGCCACCTCATACGCTGGGATTTGAAGTATGTGCTGTTATGACACTTTGCACCCCTTATCTTTCCTTGTGGATTTGGATAGCATATATTTAGATGCTTGGATATCAGCGCAGAGGAGGAAAGTTTCCTGAATACATTTCTATAACTGTATACATAAGGCCATGGTAGCTACAGATTTTGGGAAATAATTATTAAAGATTAAGGCACAGCAGCCAGCAAGAGCTAGGGAACTTTCAAGGTCATAGCTGCAGAAATAATTTCTTGTACATTATAAACAGTATTTAGTTGCTTCTGAAAGAATGAGATAAAACATTTATTGCAGTTTTACATCACTTTCATGGTGTTTTTTGAAATGAAGTGTTACCTATGTTCTAGACTATGTCCAGTCAGTCAGAATGCAGAATTCCTTTTCAGAAATGCTTATTTTATTCAACAAGAAAGCCATATGCCCTGAGAAGTCGTTTGTTACCAGCAGTTGTGTTTTGCTAGTCCACTATCTGAGGTGAATCCAAGATCAGTTATGGTTTGAACAGAGTCATGAAGTGTACAAATAACTGTTTTTAAAGGCAGTATTCTTGCTGTAGTTTATATTCAAGGGTTTATAAGTGAGGTGGTATATTAAGAAAAGTTTGTAGTTAAAACTGCAATGGAAAATGTCCCCCAAGCCAGAAGGCAGGACCCACTCTATCAAGTTTATAATTAAGCAATAATCCCAAGAAACGCAGTCATTACCAGCATTTAATGACTACTTTGTTGGTTAACAGCTCAACGTGAAGTTGAGGATTGTTAACACTCTATCAAACTTCTTGTTAAGTGTGCTAAGTTTTTATTTAAACACACTTGGATCGCAGCTGGAAAGCTGTGGGGGGAACCGGGAGTTCCCAAGTGGCTAATGACCAATTTTTTTCCATCACTCAAAACACAGGGCACATTCCTTTATGTTTATATAATAACTGTTAACTACAGATGGCTGGTGCCACCCCATTTTGGTACTTTGTGTGACCCTAGCCATCTACTGTATCTGTAGCCCGTTGATGTCCTTTTGCTGCTGAGCTTTCGTGGAATAACAGAAGTTTGTCTTAGAGCCTTTTGGAGAATCCAGCCAAGAAGACATAATAATAACCACAGAAATCAATAGTAAGACAAAAAGTGTAAGTACCTTTCTAAAAGCTATGGCAACATCTGATAAAGACAAAAGGAGCTGCAGCGTATACCACTTCTGAAAATTATGGAAGTATCACGCAACTTCCTTGAACTGTATGAATCAAGCAGCAATGTTTTACCTGAAGAAGTTTCGCCTAATCTCCCATTGGCAGTAATCAACAGTAAGTACAATTTTAATCAAAATCAGATTTATTCTGATGGGCCAGAAAGGAAACTATTTTACCTCGTTGGGTGGGATGACTGGAAATTAATCTTACAAAGTCTACTGAGCTAATTCAGCCTGGGAACATTAGATGAAAAACAGTGTCATATCTCTGAATTAACTGCAATTTTTCTTCTGAACTGCCTGTGACAAGCAGCCATGTTCCTTTGTTTCATGTGGTTGCAGAGGTGCTGCTACATTTCCAGTTTACTATAACTTCCCAGACAGGTAGCAGCATTTTCACTGCAACTGAAGAAACCTTAAATTAGCAGCATGGGTCGAACTTGTCGAGAAGCAACAAGGAGAGGGAGAGAGGGTAGCAGAAGCGATGTCATGCATGGGTTTGTTGACTTTGTTGAAATATCCACAACAGCCGAGGAGTCAGACAAATTCCGCCTAATCAACCCGATAACTTATTATCAAAAGGATCTATTTCTTTGTCACGTCTGTCAGGGTAATCCGGAATTCATTATCATATTAATGTCCTGACTGGGCTCCTCTGGACCTCTGAGTTTTGTTTGTTGAAGAGCTTCCTGGGGCGTTTGGAGAAACAAAGCGCGCTCTCTGGAACATGAGGCATTCAGAGCAGCGTACAGATGGGCCCGGGCTCTTTGTTCCTCTCTGCCTGGGAGGCTGTTATGGGAAGCAGCCAACCTGCAGTCTGTCACAGTGAACATTGTCAAGTCATTGTGTACTTTTAATTGTTACTATGTACATGGAATCTGAAAGGTCGCTCTGGATATATAGTACAAGTGCACAGAGCCCTTTGCCAGACCAAACAGCTGTCCTGTGGTGTTCCCATATTCAGCTCCAGTCACCTTTCCCTCATTGAAGGATCCTTCTGACAGAGCAATTAAAACATACGATTTATTTACTAAACAGTCAATAAGTAAATCTTAGAAGTGCACTCTTTCACCACTTCACTGTTTCCCATGTGGCTGTCTTAACAGGTCCTTTTATATTTAAGCAATTATTTCTGCCCCAACGATATTACACACCCGGCAAGATTAATTAAAGAGCCGACAGCAAAGTACAATAACAACCTCAAAATACTATCAAAGAGGTCAAACTGTATACCAAATTCTGCTCTTAGACATTCCTAGATAAAATAAAACTCCCTAAGTTTGTCCGGCCTGTAAGAGATGAACTACGCTCTTTTCTTTAATAAAGATATGTGAATATTTCTTTAGAAGGCTGTGTAGTTTCTCATTTTTATCTGCAGTATAAAGGAATCAGTCTTAAAGGAAAACTTAATTGTATATGGTGTGAATAATCCTTGGCTGTAGAAGCACTGCTCACCAGGGAGTCTACAAGCCATGTTCAGTCTAGATATGCTAATATTTGTTTTCCCATCATGCACCTCAGCTTTTGTTTAGAAAAATATGAATGCTTGCTAACTACAGCTGAACACTAATATGATGGTATTTCTAAATCTTTGCTAAGTAAATGTGGTTTAGCAATATTGTTATGTAAGCGAATTCAATAATTAATAAATACTTAAAACCGATTAGATTTAAGACACAAATGCAAAGAGATTTCCAGGTCCTGCCCACTCTGCTTATCCCAGATGAGCAAAATATGAAGAAGCCATACAAAACATGTTGTGAAGAATATAGTCATTCTCATACGTCTGTGCTGTATTAAAACTTGATAATGAGTAATTTGCATACTGCATATATGTAAAAATTAATAGATATATAAATGCATATTTATACATGTGTGTATGTAGGGAAAAATACTATATTTAATGTCCTTAAAAATAGAATTTAACATTAAAAAATCAGAGATAATGAACATAGATAAACTTTAATCCAGTTTCTAAAGTATTATTATAGAGAGCTCTTCATGATTAACAGTACTATATGTAATTCTGAGGGCCTTGCAGTGCTGAAAATGTACGTCTACTTGTATACTGAACTAGGTATTCTTTAATTTGGTACTGATTTCCAACTTTGTTTGGGAGTGGGGTCCTTTTCCACTTTTCTTTCCCTGTTTGTTTTCCCTGTTGCTTATCCTTATCCTTACCCTTATCCTTATCTTTACCTTTACCTTATCCTTTTTTTTGCCTTGAATATAGGACACTAGAAAATCTGGTTTAGTATTATAGTAACATATGATAATGAAAATAACCTTCAGAATTTTCCAATACCCATTTCAGAAATCCATTTATGACAATGAGATATATTTTTATGATATTATTATTGTTGTTTTTGTTATTAGTATTATTGTTATTCTCCAGTGCTTCCTAATGATCCCGGTTATAAAAGTGAAAACAGTAAGACTTATACAATTAAATTTGTGAAATTTATTACGATGAAAGCCTTTCCAGCTAACGTTACTAACATCCATTTAGCCAACTGCATTTCTCAGTCACTCTTTGTTTACATGGATATTTATATATATTCAGTGTTTGTTTAGGTATTAGTAACAACTCGGCTTCATTCATCTCCTGCACCTGTTGGATGAAGAGTACTAGCAGATCACTTCAGCTTGCGAATCCTTTTCATTTCCCTGAAAAAGTCTGAAAACCCTTCCTTTCCTGACTTCTTAGGATTTAAACCAGTTGGTCTGTGACTCAGATCACTGCGGGTACCTTACTGGTATCACAGAGAAAGAATGAAAAAACGTATAGAAGCTCCAACTCTCGCTGCTACAACAATAATCTGCCAAAATAGGGCTTAGACCTTAGTTTATAGTAATTCTTACTCCAGTTGCATAAAAAACTGTTTCTGAATACAGAAAAAGTAGTGTATTCCTCAACCTGGGATTGTGCCTGAGTACTCCAAAGAAATCTTTAAGTGGCCATAAATAAACCCATAGTGAGCTTTTGTTTAGAAGTTCTGTGTTGATCAAGAAACCTCTGCAGGCAAAGAAGTCCGCAACGTATAAGTCAAAGCAGGCCAAAGCAGAACCCTATGTAACGGCTGAAAGAGTGGTTTTCAGTGATGCATTTCTACTCAATACACTTTTTACAGGCTTTCACCTGGAGCTATTTGCTTTTTCACAAAAGAGATGGAGACGTTTGGCCGAGAGCAATTACACACATCATGAGAAATAATTCCATGTTGTGAGCTGGTTTATTTCACCTTAGCCTTTGCCTGAAAAACTCCGTGGGGTGAAAACTCGCAGTGGCTAAATCCATGCTGAGGTTGATGAACCTAGGATTCAGTCCATCGGACACCATGCTCACTGGAAATAAAACATTTCACTTCTGTGAAAAGTTCCTAATAGGCCTAAATGTTTTTTGTCTTTTTTTTTTAAATATATTTCATGGCAGTCTAGAACCATTTCACATCACTTGTTTTCTTTGAGAGGCTTGATAAAAGCCAATAATTAACACTTGTGCTTATAATATCTAAGATCATACCTGATACAATAGCCTGCTTATACCTTACTGTAGCCTTAAATCCATGTTGTTGAGAGCTCATAACTTTGTTCTTCAGCTTTTTTTTATGGGTGGCTTTTTTTTTTTTAAGCAACTGTACAAACAGCGGACACTATAAAACAGCTACCTGGAGGTCACCAGCGGTACCACTGATTTTCTATACTGCTTCACAGGAGGGTGCAGGTACAGAGGAGGGATCCTGGGGTGTGCTGCTGAGCATGGGCTGCCCCCGTGCCCGCCGCTTCTGCCCTCTGCCAGCCCTGGCGTTCACCTGGCCCTCCACCGAGCCAGTCTGGAGGACAGACAGGATGCCAGAAAAAAGAAGGAACAGTTTTCTGTCAGTTTACTTCACTGAGCCATCCCTCTGGGGAGTCAGACGAGCATCACTGCCAGGGCAGGAGAGAAGGCGGGAGCACATGGCCAGGGCCAGGAGGAAAGGCAGGGAAGAGGGAAGATCACTCTGTCTGGTGGCAGTTAGCTGTCAGATCAGATTAGCTGTATCGTAAACCAGAGCTTTATGGCACAGCTCCAACATAAACCCGAAGCCGCAGCACTTGAATGGGATGAGGAAGCTTATTTGTATGCTCCCGCATTTGGGATGTGATTCCACCGTGCAGTGGATTAGTGAACTGATCTATGTAAAATGCAACACAAAGCAAATGAAAACAAAACATACAAAAAGGGTGGTTATTTTGAACACCTTGTTTTTTTGATCCATTTTGCAACGCTACCTGCAGTATCGGCATGCCACAAGGAAGGAGAAGACGGGGATAAGGATGCCTTCAACCAGTGCTGCCACTCAAACTCTGTTACTGTAAAACTAAAGTCCAAGTCCATCCGCCCTTATAACCAAACAATGGTTCAGTTCACTGATTAGGAATGTCAGTCATGCAACTGTGAGTATATTTCAGTGGTGATTATTGCATCTAGGAATAGTTCACTTTATCTAAAATTATACTATACTTGAAAAATAATTCATGAAATGGGCTGAGTTTCTTAAAATGAAAATCACTTTTAAAATTATTTCAGTTGAGAACAAATTATTTGTATGAATACTGATGGACACTGAGTAAATTTTCTTAATTTACTGACTAAATGATAGTCACCTGCATGTAACTCAGTAGCAGACACCATTCTATAACGTATATTAATTTATGTGATATGAAAGTCAAGGTTATAAGTTATCTAATTGTGCAAGATATTTTAAAATATCATCCATAATAGTACCATTATAAGAGTATGCATGAAATTGATCTTTTTTCCTTTCTGATTCTCACTCTTGGTTTAATAAATAAGGTCCCAAATTAATCTGAAATTAACCATTTCCCTGTAAGCAACAGGCAGAGAATATGTTGGAACATATTTGCAACGCTGATACACATAGAACAGCAAATAATTTAATGACCACTTTAGTGATATGGTTTTTGAGACATCAAAAAAACCCACCAGCAAATAGCCCATTCCCAAACCTTTCACATCTGCTTGGAACAGTGTCTAGAAGCACTGAAGCTTGTATTTCTTGAGCTTACAAATTATATGGGTGTTTTCTTCCCTGTTCGTGCTTAATCATTCCTCTTTGGAAGAGCATCCAGCCTGTCTTGCTAGCAGTGCTATCACTTCAGTTCCATGGTTTTCTCTCCTGTATCACAAATCTTCCTTTTCCCTTGTTCATTCTCCCCATAAAGTAGTTTGATTTTTACCCCCTTTACAAATAGCACACATCAAAAGTGGTCATCCCTCTGCTTTAGATCTTCAGCTTCCCACCTTGCTCCCTACATACAGAGCTGGAGATTCTTCCACATGTGCATCTGCTTGGTATGGAATTGATGTTCTTCACACAGCAAGGCCAGGGAGGGTTGGTGGTGTTCCTGAGAGGAAAGAGAGCCACAAAATGGGATGAACAAGAACTTCTGGGGCAAATATCCTTTTCAATGAAGCTGAAGAGGAGAGTGAGCTCTGTATTTGACTGTGCAAAGGAAAAGCAAAGAACTCAGTTCTGACTAGCTAAGAGCGAATGGCAAAGAGCAGACAATCTAAGGTATACTTTCTCTATTAAACATTTCCCATGTAGATACTGAGGAGAGATGGAAAATCCTCAACTCATGAACAGTACAATAAACAGATCTGAAACTATGTTCCTGATTTTTCCTAACACTTTTGTCAAATTAGCCTTTCAGGTTTTTTGTTTTATAAGAGTTCGGAATACAATATATTAAAAATTAGGAGGGGTCCATTATGTAGTCAGTGTACAGCTGGTTGTATTTTTATTCTAGACCATGTTTTAGACTCACAGTGGTAAAACAATAGTATATATACATTTTCAACTAAAGATCAACAACCAGACTTAATAATCAGTGCATAAAAGCTAAGGCCAATACATGGTATAGCAACAGATCAATCAAATGTTCATCAATTACAGCAAGTTACATTTAAGAGGCATGTTCTGAACAAGTGTGAGAGATTCTGATATTCAAAACAGTTTGTGTGAATATCATTGGATCATATGGCTTTACAAATATTTCTTACTAGAATTGCAGAGCTAAAATGTATCATTGTGACCCCGTTCCAGAAGACATTCTAAGCTATTGTATAATATAAAATATTGTACCATCCTGAAAGTATAAATAAATAAAAGGGATTTGTTATGCTAGTCACAATGCTAATGCATAATGGTCCCCACTTTTCAATTTACTGATTATTACTTTTCCAATTTATCTAATCTTTAAAATCAAAGGTGAATTCTTTGCTGAGCATCCACCCTCTCATATTTTATTTAACTTCACCCTTGTTTCTGCTTTGTGTCCGCCAGCTACTGTAGTTTCATTTCACTCCAATCCATTTGCTGCCTCAAAAAAAAAAAAAGAAGAAGAAGAAAAAGTAGATAGATATAAAGACAGACAGAGAGAGAGGAAGAGAGGGGGAGAGAGAAAGAGAGAGAGAGGAAACTTGCAGTGGGCAAAATATATCAATTAAAAATTAGGGTAAAAATAGTCTTTCATGTGCAGTGCATGTCCCTGAGCTAGATTAACATTGCTGTGAGCATGTTGCACTAGTCAGTTCATTGCCTGAGGAAAGTTTGCAGGCAAAATTCATCTGCACAGCTAGCACACTTGAAAGACTCAGGCACAGGGCTGTGTTCATGGCCTGGCAACAACAAAACACCTGCTTGAAGTTGAGACAGAATAGCAAGCTGGATGGAGTTCAAAAGAATCGAATGATAATCACACCCTGATTAACAAAAAAGTGAATTACTGTAGTCCTTTGTCAATAGCTGGCCTATTTGCATACTATCTTGCAATGCCCAACAGGTTAGAACTTTTTAGTTACACACGGTCAAACGTTAAAAAATGGAAGGAAAAAGCTTTACGCCTGTGTAACTCAGACACATTGCATGCATATTGTGTGTGTTACATCTTCTTAATGCTATCTAGTCTGATGTTGGCAAGTGAAGGGAAAACTCCACCCACTGTCTTTCCTCCTTCTCCCGTTCCCCCACCTTCCGAAAACATACTAGGCAAACAACAAACACAGCCTATAATTTTGTTTGGCACAAGTGTTTTTAATGTATTTGACAACAAACAACTGTATATTAAACCAATTTGTTTCAGCAGATGAAAGTGAGTAATTTCAGATTCAGTCCATTAGAGCTGCTCTTGGCTATGTGAGATTTTTGAGGTTTATCAGCAAAAAAACTCTGTAACAATCTACAATGCCAGGACATAAAACATGGAATGTACTACCTTAATTTCATACTGGATGCCTTTTGTTTTATAATTGAGTTTTCTGTGCATACCCTGGGTTTTATTTTAGATTAGTTTCAAAACTGAATGTCGTCATGATAAAATGAGCACTTCTGTATTCATATCTTTACATTGCTAATAAGGTAGTGAGGCATGGCAAAGTGGAAATAGAAAACATAATAAAGCCAAATTAATACTGCTATTTGTTGTTTTCCTTTATATTATAAATGTAATATTACTCCATAGGTATTTATTAAAAAATATCTTCCTTTGCTGCAGTATAAGCAAAGTCCCACTGGACCATGTCTCCATTTATTCCAAGAAGAGGCAAAGCACGGATTAGCAGTGGTGTATATCACACCTTCACTTTCCCTGGCAATATCTCTTCTTTGTAGGAAAGAGTACGACAGGAAGTGAACTCATGAGATCATTTCCCTACTGTAGTTGGGATCAAATATGTCATAGCAAATATGTCACTTGTCTAGCTTGCTCTTAAAAATGTTCACAGCTGAAAACTATAGCCACAGAAGATATTTTCAAAACACATCTAAATCTCCATTATTCCAATTTAAATGTAAGTATGCTTTCATTTGTGCCTGTTACTTCTTATGCTCCTCATCTTGGACAAAGAAAAGAGATTATTCTGTTTCTCACTGCAGTAACCTTCTATTTATTAGGAGATTAACGATTTGCCTCCACTTTCTTCTGCAGCCTGATGAAGACTAGTAGCCTCAGTCTTCCCCCACGGATAATGCTTTTTAAACCTCTAAATTCCATGTTTCTCTCCTGCATATGATCTCCAACTGGTCCTTTGAGGGCTTAGAGGTAATAATGCAGAAGGATGACTTCAAGTGTCTTACGGGTCATCCTCCTGTTCCCTTCTCTTGTTTAGCAATGATATAACATTGCAATTCTGAACACAGACTAATATTTGTCTTGCTATCTACGATGACACCAAATTTCTTTCTGCAATATTTTCTTACTGCAAAAAATGACCAGTTTTCTCCCCATATTGGTTTTACGATGGATAACTACCTCCCTTGTTGTATAAATATGAACCTATTCTTTTTTGCAGACAGTTTTTCTAGCGTTTCAAGACAATTTTACATTGTCTTCCTGTTCTCTGAAGCTTTTGTGGTTGTGTTGTTTCCCACTCACTTAATAAGCATTCCGTCATCTGTGTCACAAAAGGAAATCTTGAAGAGGACAACAGATGTTCTGTTTCATTTTATCAGTGAACCATAATCTTTGATACTCTTTTTTACTGACACTATAGTATTTTTTTCTAAAACATGTCTTTCTAACTGGCTTAGGAAAATGCCATGCACACAATGTTAAAAGGTTTCTAATGTCTAAAATACATCTACTGCTTCTGCTTTGTCCACAAGGCCTACTACTCGATAATAGAAGGAAATTATTTGCTCTTGACAAATCCATGCTGGCTGCTACTCAGCTTTCTGTTACCTTCCAGGTTACATATAGTTTGTTGGATCATTTGGTTCAGTAGTTTTCTGAGCACTGAAATTAAACTGGTTGATCTATAATTGTCTGTTCCTTCTTTAAGTATGCTGATCTCATTTTAGAGATGGGCAGTCCATCTGCGCTGTTCCAGTCCAGTACCGCTCCCATCCTTAATGTTCTCAGAGATCATTGCTAACAGCTCTCGTATTGCTGTAGTTTAGCCTTTCAGTAATTTAGAATGAGGTACATAGTCCGCATGGCCTAAAGTATCTGATTTCCCCAAATATTCTCTATTCCTGCCCTAGGTATATAGTGTACTCTTTGTTTGTTTTTTATTAACTGTGCTTCATTAATTTCCACTCTCTCATTTCAGATTATTTTTTGAAGGAGACTGAAGCAGCCAAGGTTTATACATCATATAATAATAGCTTTCCCTCTTAGTCAACTGACATTTTAGGTGTTCTTCCTATTATTATTGGTATACATACACAACTGTCACAACCTTAAGTGTAACTTATTATTTTTTTCCTCATCCTTTATGTTTTGAATTTTACCTATTTGAGTTATATTTTCTACTTATCCTTAGTAAATTGACATTTCTATTTTCTACGTACTGCCTCACTATCTCTGAAGTCAGTAAAGTAGTCGTAATTTAGTCAGCTTAAATTTTAATCATATTTCTATTTTTTCCCCACACTGGGATAGTTTGTACTTGTGCCATTAGTATCAATTAAAAAAAAATCTTCTTAAGTGATTCTTTTCCTTATACTTGTTTCCCATAATAAATTTCCTAAAAACACTCTCTGAATTTACAGAAGCCTGCCTTCTTGAAGTCCATTTTTTCTTATTATGCTGTTTTCCATTATGTTGTCTCTCTCTCTCTCCTTCCCTCCCTCCCTGCTACCCTCTCTCCTTTTCCTCAAGATCATCAGTGTATTCATTTTATGGTCATTCTAGATCAATTTGCCTTCCATTTGCCTATTTTCATTCATCTTCTGCTAGTTAGAATCACATCTGGAATGTCCAGTTGTTTTCTTCAAAATAAAAAATTTTGACATGAAAATATCAAAAATGTTATGAATATACACCAAGAACTGGTTTGGCAATCTGTCTTACAATCCCCAACAGCAGATACTCACACATTCTCCCTCCATTAATCTACTCCACAGTGTAACAGCTTCAACACTGTAACACCTTCAATACGAGGCCATGGGAATCTTCCCTTGCAGTGTGGTGGTTCTGGTAAGTTCACAGGGAAGAACTTCGTAGTCCTTGGCATGGGGAGAAAGCTGATCCAAGTTCTTTTTCACAGCCGGGTGAGTACTGGAATCACCATGCTATCAGATCAGTACTCAATCTCTTAAAAATCAGATGCTGCAATACTCAGCAGTGTAACTCCCATGCCCTTTATGGTTTTAGTCTGATGCATATTTTTGGTATTAGATATGAAATTATTTATTGAGCTGTGACCTTCCCTGACTCATATGCTTGTCTAGAACTTTATTAGTCTTTGAATGGAGTCATGGATCAACTCTTTAGTTCTGGAAGTTGTCCTACGTGTTGGACTCACTTTCTATTCCCCTACAGTGTTGGAACATGCTCATTTGATGAAGAATTCACAACTTTGTTCCTTCAGTTCAGAGGAACCTCTGTCAGCTTAATTTGAAAACAGACAGTGAGAAACTAAAATAAAGTTTGAATTCTGATGGAAAAGTCTATGTTTTTGTGATGCTCATTAGAGATCAGAAATATTAGAGATAAAGTTTCTGTATCCAGTAGAGTAGTTTTCTACTACTGTGTTTCAAAAAGAATAAGATATTCAGGTGTGACTTGAAAGCAACTAAGGTGTCTAAATCCCTTTAGAAGTTTTGCCTTCTCTACAATTATGGATCATATCCTTTCATTAACCTCTGTCCTATCAATCTAGTTCTTCTGATCTCTCAGGAACTGCACTGAATCAGCTGTACTTCATCTTGGTGCTAGAATGGAAAAACCAAGAACTATCTATAGAACATCAGTTTTCAGTGTAGCTAATATATATTTCAGTTTGACTGCTAAGTGTATCAGCTTTTTCATCTGCAGTAGCTAAAAATGAAAAAACCCAACCAAACTACTTTCAAAAGATTTATATGAAATTCAGAAAATAGAAAGTCCAATTACTCTGATGTATGGCAGGAAATACCTGTCTATATTTTTTCAAATGTCTGAGATTTTCTCCTTATTTTTTCCAGCAATACATTTATTAGAAGTTAATAACGTGCTGTTACAAGGAAGGTAGAAATCTATTATTTTTCATTTTTGTTTTGGCATGACTTTTTTGATGATTAGCAATTTTCACATGATATAGAACCATCTCATCAGAGAATAGCTCAGGTCAGAGCCTTTTTTTTTGGATACTGCTCCACAGTATCAGTTTTGGAGCTCAACCAAAACTTCTGAACAACTTAAATGGCAAATGTTCCTTGAGGACATGGAAAAGTGAATATAGCACAGTGAGAGGAAGGCAAAGATGAATATGACACTTGCATGACTACCTAAATGCAGAGATTGCTCAGGCTTCATAATTTGGGGAAGTGGGTTGTTAAAGAAAACTTGTGAGGAAGAGATATCAATAAAGTGTTAGTGTCTCCTTCCCCATAGCCATTATTGTCATGTAGCACTGACATTATTTAATGTCATTTAATGTATTTAATGTCATTTAATTTAATGTATTTAATGCGTTGGAGAATAAAGATGTATCTACATATCTATGTTGCTTCAGTGACAAGCTGATCACAGGAAAGGGTGTTTGGAAACATCTAGTAGACATGCCAGTGCTGTTATACTGATCACAGAGAACTGTGTTTTGAAACTTAGCATATGAAGCCGTTTTAAAACCAGTGGTGTTGCACTGTGGCATAGGATTTCCAAGCAGGATACATAGGCTTACCAGACATATCTGTTCCATATCACGTCAGCTCTCAAACGTGCAACAAACTCATCAGATTTCCAGTTACTGTCTTCATATTGACATTCTAGGTTGGATTTATAAAAGAAAATGTCATAATATTTCACATTTTGAGATGAATACATCAAAAGTAGTTTAAGCAAGAAGAAGGAAAAAGTGATACATCATTTACACTTTTGCAGGTTTTGTCTAACTCCCCCTAGCTCTTGACCTATGTAATTTCATTTTTAGGAACTCAAGTGACAATTTTCATCATCTGTTGCTGTCTTTTCCACAAGTTCTGTGTAATTCTTTAGACAAAATAAAACAAAACAGGCTTTGAGAGTAAGACATGACTTGCATGCCTGTTCCTGATTAGCTTCACGGTAAGAAGATTTTGCTCCTCCCTGACCAACTCATCTTATTAATACCACTTTTCTTGACCTTATTTTGGACTTTGTGGAGCAACTGATTTAGTAGCAGTCCAATGTGTCTAAAATTGGTCGTAGCTACCTGTGACAACTCTTTTTATGAAATGCAGTACTGAAACACCTATGTGCAAAAACATACCTCAAGTGAAGAGGAGCTCCTCTTTCTTCAGGAACTCTTTCAGGAGCTCAACCACTACTACAGCAACACACCCCTGTTCTCCAAATGCTATGTATCTTCTATAACTACTGATAGCCCTAGAAAACCAGGACAGCAGAAAATTCTGGAGCAAACATGGCTACTGTGGGGCTACTAAGTGGTAGTACTGTCAGTATTATAACAGGCAGTATTACTGAACATTGCAAGACTTAGAGAAAAAGAAGATACCTGTACATGCTCTGGTGTACGCTGTCTCAAATAGTCATCTCACAGAGTTGTGTCCAGTTTGCTTTCTTGGTCTGATTTATTTCCAGTAAATATCAAAGACTCAAGTATTCTTATGAGACGTCTTGCTTTGCAACAGCTAGTATTGGATTTTACTTGGAGCAGTGGCTGTGTTTATTCAAATGGGTTGAAATTATACTAATGGATGTGACCTCTACTACTGGTATTATCAGATTCCTGTGTACGCTCTTTTTCCATCACTTGAAGGAAGTTATCCCTGTTTCCACTGCCTGAAAAAGGTTTTGATTTACAACCAGGCAGGTTTTTGCAGACATGATGGGTTTGCAACACAATATCTGGATAATGTCATTTTCTATTAAATGGCTTGCTGAGAGCTTGGTGGAATGATTCAAATAGGGCAGGCTGAAGACGAAGCTTTCAACTGGTCAGCTCTTCCTTAGTTTTATCAGTCTGTCAAAGGATCTACATTTCCCATATGTAGAAATTTGGGTCATGCAGCACACTAGCTTGTGCCTGTTAATCTAAAACTGTTGCTGCTCCTTCCATATTTCACTTACACCCTGCAGTTTAACTTCCGCATTTTAAATATGTTGGCTTGGGGAGAGAGTGATAGTCTAACCATGAAAACCCAGACACTCAAGCACTGGCCATGGATATTTTTCACACTGCACAGCTGATAACAATCACTTCGGCACCTGAATGGTATCTACTATTAGACTTTTCTCTTTTAGACGCTCTAATCCTTGCAAGATTCCTTCTTTTTCCATGAATGGATGAATCAGTCCCTCGTGTGACAATATGCACGGTATGAAGGGGATAGCTCCTGTGAAGACCTTGATTCAGCCTGTCTGTAGACACCCGTGTACTGCTTTGTAACCATGCTGAAGTTCGAGATCGATTTCATGAAGTCCAGAGTGAGTTTTATTCACGCTGTTGAAGAGCCAGTCCTGCTTTACGCAAGGCCCTTGCCCAGAGACCCAGATGGAGAGACATGTAAGGATAGCAGAATATCAAGGAAACAGGGCTTCAGAAGAGTCTGTGCTGGAATGCAAGGTCTGACTGGGAAATGAAGTTCTACTTTCTTCTACACCAGGCCAGAGGTCGCGGCACAAACCTCCTGCTGCCACAGCAAATATTCCACCATGTCGACTACATGTCTTACATGGGAACTCTGGATTACTGTAACCACATAAACACAGAGCCTGAATTTCCTTGGCATAATGTGGACACCTACCTCATCTAAGTCCAGTCTGAGAACTCATTTATTTAGTGTCCCAGCTGTGCTCCCTAACACAGAAATACTTGAAATGCTCTTACCCCTTCTTTTGGAATAACACCAGAAGAGAATAAATGAATAGCTTTGCTTCTGAGTGACCCATATTTCTCTACTATTACAGATTAATTTCTTAAAACCGGTGAAACAATCTTCTTCCTCAGTAGATATTCAATGTAACTAGTATTCAAATCTGTATGTTGGACTCCTGTCAGTTCATTAGCCACAAATAAATGTATTTTGTTGATATCTTAGCATGCCGAAAAGGCTCAGAATTATGATTGTGATATCTATGAAAATGCATACAGGTGTTTAAGGCAGCCTATAGAAGTTTGTATATTAATGCCGTATAAGTGTATGTTAATTCAGTAGTATGTCTCAGCTCTAGCATGGACATGAATCCAGTTCCATATCAATCCATTCATGGCCTCTCTGAGTCCAAGAGTTTACCCTTTTTATTCCTCCTACATCTGCTTGTCTACTTAAAGATAGTCCCTACTGTAATTCAGATTACTGTAATTCAGGAAGGTATCTGCAAAATCAAATGTGAGTTTTGAGGAGATCTAGTTGTTCAGCAAAGATGGCAGTCACAATTTTCTAACTTGTTGCAGAATTTTTGATTAATTTCTCTATTAGAATTGTAAGCAAGGCATTTCCAGCTACTTTAGAGCTACTACCTTATGCTTTCTGGTCATAACACCCTTTTTGGAAACACAGTTATGCCTATAATGGAGAACTGCATGACAAATGTATGTATTCACTGTAAATCGCTGTGTGAGAATTATTCACTTGAATTAGGAAAATACACTCATTTTCTTTATTAGGTTATATTGAGACTAAATTTACATTGTGAAGTTTCATCTATTTATGCCATGACTGAATTTTGACCTTTGCACGTGAAAACATCTCAGCAGTCCAAGTAACCATAGGAATTTCCTGTCATCACATAACAATAAAGTACAAATAGTGCCAGTGCTGTGGAAATTTCTTCTTCCTTAGCATGATCATATTTACATGAATGCAAGAGTCCAAAATCTGTCAGTACATTTCCTTACTAACTTTTTAGTTATGTGTCGATATCTGAGCCAAGAATAAACTGTTTTAACTAAGCAGTTAGCAAAAAGCACTCTTTTTTTGACAGACATGGTACATGGGAACTATGCAGATAGTTTCTCAGTTCTAGGAGACTGTGCAAAGTGATTTCATTCTTGACATTTGTTATTCTAGACATGCAAAAGCTCTTAAGTTAACAACCAAAATGAATCAAGGTAGGATGATTGCACTGACCCATACGTGTAATATTTCATAAGGAAGCTAATTGTTTTTCATTCTAATTTCTGTAGAAGCAAACAGGCTTAAGAAATGCAGGCAGTACCACCAGGTGATCATAAAAAAATGAGTCAAGTGAAAAGGAATTGTTTTCCTTCAGATCAATTCTAATAGCCCATCCACGTGATAAACAAGAAAAGCTGTAAAGAAGAATAGGAATCCCTCCTGCCAGGAAAAGTAGTGCTTTCACACAATTTCCGTGTTGTTAGTCCTGCAGCAGAGGGATTTTTATATTAATTTGTATCACAGTTAATATTCAGACAGTTGCAAAAGATGCCACTTGACCACCAGTACATACCTTTCACTTAAAAGGAGAGCATTCGAAAGGAAAATGAATTAGTCACCATTTTTCCTAGAGGAACTAAATTAAACAGCAACAACAAAAATAGAAGTAAACCAGTCTGGTTCTTCTGGGATTGACAGAAATATATATTTTTTTTTTTTCCCAAATGCTAACTAACTATTACCTTAAGAGGTTTCTGCATCTAGTACTCTATTTTTAGTTTCATTTTATTTGACTTTAGGAAGCACTAAGCAATCTAGGAAGAAAACCATTTAAAAGAGTTATTTATACTCAAACTTCAGAGGATAAAGACAATGGGAAGTGCAAAAATCAACTCAAATATCTTCAGAAATAATTTAACTCTCATGTCACTGCTGACTGACAGCTCTAATAAATTCCTACATTTTAAGCAGACTTACATTTCACATGCATTTGCTCTCCACTACTGAGCAGAGTGGAACATCTATTGTCAAATGCATAAAATAACATTAGAAATGCAAACTTAATGTAGCCAATGGTAATGTGTTATTTAAAACTTATGAGGCTGAATAAGGGCTTATTTTCTCCAAATTGAAATTTATAGTTTCATTTTAAAGTGCTAACTTGAATATTGATGGGCTTTAGGCATGCTGTTATAAAATGGGAATGAAAAACAAAGCGAGTAACTATGAGGCATAAAGCTGCTATTATGGTAATATATGGAAACTTATATAAAAAGTGGATCCTAGTTACCTGTACTAATAGCAAAAAACATACAGTAAAATTTGTGCAACTGGTATAGGGAAGTCATACTTTCCTGCAATATATGTCCAATCACTATATATTCTAGGTTTAGATTCACAATCTTTAAACATCGATGGCTGGAGAGTAATTTTGAAAATGCAATTGCACCAGAAAGCAGGTGATAGTTTCATCTCTCTTTCCTTTTGAAGCTTTTTTGGTATTTTTTCTCTGGTTCCACTCCAACCAGTGAAAATAAAGAACACAGACGGTGTTTCTCAGTTGCTTTCTGGCACCAGGTTTTCTTGACACTATGTGATCATACCATACATGGCTATAGGAAAGCTAATTAAATTTACATTAAACACAAATCTCCTTCAGTTTCATAATAAATAAATACCTCTTTACCATATCTTGATTTTACAGATAGTCTAAACCACCAAAGTTTGTTTCCACTTCATCTATTCAAACACATTTTTGAGCCATACATACGTACTGAAGAAGTGATGCAGTATAGTTCAGGGCATACAAAAATACTAACTTGCAATTCTACAGTACTTGTCATCTCTTGATGCAAATGTTTTACAAAGCAGTAAATAGCTTATAAAATACCCCTGGTGGAAATATTTATGAGGGAAAGTTCTTACAATGATTATGCTTAGGAATTACCTAATTTTTCTAAAAATCACAGGTTTGGGTCAGTTGCCGGTTTAAGAACATAATTCAGTCTCCCAAATCCAATGCATGCAATTCAGTCCTTCAAGTGTGATTCTTCACACTAAAAATGCTAACCTCCATAGACTGCAAATTCAGATCCAATCCCACTTAATTTAAGCGCTAGAAGAAGGTGTAGTAGGGCTAATCAGAGCATGCTAAACACTTTTGTCTCACAATCAAAAGTGTTGCTGGACATACAATACAGTAAAATTGTCCCATTGCTTTAGAAACAGTAGAAACATCTCCACCCTACTTTGTTTTTACAAATGAACCTCAAACATCTCTTCTACACAACGGCAAGGATCATTAGCTCAAAAACTTTGCTTTCCATCTCTTTCGATCTCTGCGTAAGAAATAGGTTGTGACAGTCTTTTCCCCTTTTGTTTATGGATCTTCCTAACACTTTTCCAGGTTGCTTAAGTAAGCCTGTTTTCAGCTTCACAGGTCATTCCTCTGTGATTTCTGAAGCGTGCCTCAGCTCCCCTCCATAGCCATGGTCCTTGTTAGGAATACGCAGATACTTTTTGCAGGTGTTGCCCACGTCAAACTATTGGCATATTGTTTTGGGCAATGCAACTTTCTCCTTTCCCTGAGCTTGGCCACTGCTCAAGTATTTTTTTTCTTTAAGGAGACAGATTTCATGAAACATAGGTAAGGACTCAGGAGGGAAATATATTCTTAAACAGCCCAGCCCAAACAAAACCAATCTTAGTGCATCAACAGCTACAGGACTTGAATTGTAAGTGAGATGAAAATACAAAAAGCAAGTTCATTCTTTAGTTATAATTTGGCTGTAGCTGGGTATTGGGGCTGTGCCTGTATGCCCACTCAATTCACTCAAATCATTAATTCAGTCACCTGTATAGATGAGATATCAGTAACCTGTATAGATGAGATAATACATTGAGTTTGAACTGGGCTTCAACAACTTGAAACTAGGTGATAGGCGGAACATTTGCAATTAAGTATTAGACTGCTACATAAACCCAGGTAGTAATTTTTGGTCAGTTGTAGAAATTCCTCAAGGCAGCTCCTGCTGTGTCACGCCTGATTAGTATACTTAAATGTGTTGATTATCAGTGTGGGTGGAATGTCCCAAAGGCTGCACTCTGTGATTCCTGCTGCAGAAGTGATCAAACTGTGCATAGATAAGACATAGGAAACTAAATATTCAATAGAAGCTGTTGCTGCATCAATGGCATCTAAAACAGTGCTTTCCGTGTAGTTAAGATATTTAACAGATGTTTTGTATGTAGTTAAGACAGGGGGAGTAGGACCCGTTGAGTAAAAACAATAGTTTGAGGAACTCTCCCAATCCACCTACAGATGCTGCTGCAAGAAGCCTTGCAATGGAGATTCCTTTTGCCACGGGACAGCTATAAAACATCCTGTTCAGGATCCTGTTTTATGCCTACTGCACATAATCCTGAACTCGATCTTCTCATGATCACTGCAGCTGAGGCTTCCCCCAACCTTAATGTCCTCCACCAGTCCCTCTTTGTTTGTCTGTACGAGATCCAGTAGTACACCTTTCCTTGTCAGCTCCTCTACCACCTGAGTCAAAAAGTTATCATCAAGACACTGGAAGATCCTCCTGGACTGTACCTGCCTAGCTGTGTAGCCTTCCCAGCACATATCAGGGAGACTGAAGTCCCCCATGAGAACCAAGGCCTGTGATCGTGAGGTGGCTCTCAGCTGCCTGTAGAAGGCCTCATCAACTTCTGCGTCCTGATCAAGTGGCCTGTAATAAACCTCTACAACAGTGTCTCTCATGTTAGCCTACCCCTTAATCCTTACACACAAGCTCTCGACTCACTCTTCACCTGNCTTCCTTAGTACACAGCATGGATTCAAGGCCTTTTTCTGGTTTAGGATAAGATTCCTCCAAATGTGAACACAGCCAAGTTTGCTTTGTTACTGGTCATATTTATTCCATCTAGTGATAACCTGAATTGTTTATCATTAAACTATTTCTATGACAAGTGGTTCTCAAATTATTTTATAAGAAGCTATTTACTAAAGGGAAAGCTTGTGTAATAATTTTATGGTTGTGAAAATGCTGAAAATGTTTATTTTACAAACATATCCTTTATTAACAAGTCAGGTGTCAAATCTATTAAGGCCTGCTCGAAACATGCATTTGCCCACAGTGATCATTGTAAAGAAGAGGAAAATTCAGGCAGGATGATACTCCAAGAAAAGACATCATGTTCAGGAAGGTAGTGACTAGTGGCTGTATTTTGTTCATGTCTTAGAACTGCTCTAGAAATTGCAGACTACGTCCAGTCTCCTATCTTGATTTCTCAGTGCTGCCAGCTCAACTGAGAACCTTACAGTAAATTATCAGATAGTTGTTAAGGTATGTTACTGTATTAATTTCTTGGCCTCCAGATCAATTAATTACATTCCTATGTGGGTATTTTATGAATACACACTTTTTCATTTCTTTTTCTCTTAAATTTTTTTCTGGAGAAGAGAAGGTGCCAGGGAGACCTTATTGCTGCCTTTCAATATATAAAGGGGACTCATAAGACAGAGAGAAACTTTCTACCAAAGCCTTCTTTCTACCAAGGACAGGAAAAGGGGCAACAGTTTTAAATTGAAAGAGGGTAGATTTAGATTGGACATAAGGAAGGAATTTTTTATGATGAGGGTATTGAGACACTGGAACAGGTTGCTCGGAGAAGTTTTGAATGCCTCATCATTGGAAGAATTCAAAGTTAGGTTGGATGGGACTTTGAGAAACCTGATCTAGTGAAAAATGTCCCTGCCCATGACACAAAGGTTGGACTAGATGACCTTTAAAGGTCCTTCCAACCCAAACCATTCTATGATTCTATGAAATTTTTGTATGATGTTAGAACTTCAAAAATTTCATAGGAAGACCAAGTACTCCATTCACAAACTGTGCAAACATAAGTGCTCAGCTTCTCGCTCATTATTCCATAGAGTCTTCACAGATTTAGGAAGCTCCAGAGCTCTGAAGGGACACTCTAGTAAGCTGACAGAGACTGACTGTGTTAGGTTTGTGGAACGAAAAATTTTCTGATAAGGGTTTGCCAGAACGTGGTAAAAAATAGCAGGAAATTATTGAAAGGGTCTAAGAGTTAGATGGAATAATTAGAGTTTATTGTTACTTTTCAGTTGAAGCTTTTTAACCACCATGTTACGTGTACTTTTTGGTCTGCTGAAACCTAAATTAGACACCAACTACTATGTCACCACTTGATTTTGGTTAGTATCGATCTGACGGCTATTGCTGGGAAAGCATCATCACTCAGGCTATATCTGATAGAACCCAGTGGAGAAGACCTGTAGAGTTTATTTTCAAATGAGAGGTCTAACATTTCTTTTTCTCTCTACCCTTTCTAGACTGTTATCTTTTATTAGTACTGCCCGGGCACTGTAAGAAACTGAACTTTTGCAGTGATCTATAGAAACACAGGGAAATGTCTGCTATCACCTTGGCTTTGTCTCTGCTTGCCATAGTTCCAAAAACCAGAATTCAGTCTTGTGTCAGAGCCAATAGTTCTTCCATTTTTGATACAGAACATTGCTTAAACTACCACTAAGCTAACAGCCTGAATCTTAGATCTTGAAGAGCATAGCTCACTTGTACTGCAATATGTAAGGCATATGTAGTTTTAACAGTGATAGAGATGCTATAAATAAGAACAGGTTCTAAGTGCGATTACGAATTTCAGTAAAGTTTGCCGCATTTCCAACTTTTTATTCGAGATCATTTATGACAAAAAAGCAAATCCCTTTGATAATGCCTTTTGAAAAATATGTTCTTTAAATAGGTATAATACATGTAATGCATACTTCATAACAATGACTTTTAAAAAAAGTTATTGACTTATTCTAAGCCAATGGAAAGCAAGCTAACTCCAGTACGTTATAATTGTGAATTGTGTAGCTGGCTTCTTTCGTGACCTGCTGAAATATTTATAGTGGACAGAGAAGAGGCAGTCACAACTGCAAATTCCTGCAGCTGGGGACATCTCTGTCACTGTGGGCTTCACTGAGACAGCTCTGCCCTAATTTCATCTGACTTTGAATATGTGCAAATCACAAGGAAATGTGAACTGACTCCAGACTGAGAAAATCAGCAAAGACAGAAAATCATTTCAGATCACAATGTTATCAATATTTTACTTAGTCAGGATTAGATAACTTCTCCAGAAATTTCTAACCCCATTATACAATTTCCTTAAAACTGTGATGAATAACAAAAAAAAAATCTATGTAGAATTTAAACATGCTGTTTGTTCATGTTTATTCACACGACATGAAAGAAACAGTTGCCTAAATTTACCATAGGTGGACAATATAAAGCTTTACTATGGGTTGTTATAAATAAAGTCTAAAAACATTTATAATATGCACTGCTTCCTATCTGCTGTATACTAATATTTTGTGGAATCATACTTGGAATTCATTAACACGGCCATGACTGTGACCTTGAATTCAATGATCAATGTCATGATACCATTAAAGTCCTTCCTGATACCCAGAAGCGAAAGGGTATGCTTTGTTCCAGCCTCAATCATCTTCTGAAATCCCCGTGGTGATGGCTCAAAAGTTTGGGATCTTTTTATGTTTCTTTTCGTTTTAAAGGAAACAGGAAGTAGTCTACAACCTTGACCTTTGACAGGCTGAGTTCCCAATTTGATTAGCTCAAGGCCAAATAAGGCCTCTTCATATCAAAGTCTTTTCTGGATATATTGTTCTGTGATAAATTTTCACTTGACTAGAGAAAAGCAAAATACCAAAAGCAAACAAACCAAAATATCAGTTATCATTCATCTTAATGGGCTAGGCTAACTGAGTGAGTGCTTATCCATCGTGCTGGGTCACTTTGATTGTGGATGCCAGCTATATTTGAGGTGGCAGGGGTAATACAGGAAAATATGTTTAAGAAATGTCAAAAGGTTTTGATTAATTTAAAATGTCTAAGGCATACTCAGGGCAATCAGCTTCAACACAGAAGTTCAAAATGCAGAAGAGGAACATGCTTGAGGGTGGATTTTTTGTTTTTTGTTTTTTTTTTTCTTTTTTCCTTTTTCTAAGGATGATTGCATACCTACTTAGCAAAAACTATCATTGTTTATCTTGTCATCTCTGCACGCAAGGAGTGCTGAATCTCCTAATACAAAATATCATAAATCAATAGGGAATTTTGCCATCAGTTTGAGCCATCTGTCAGTTTTTATTTGTTTTTTAGAAGAAGTTGCATAGTTTTTCTCTCACAGCTTATTTTTACCAGGGAATTTTTATTCTGTGGTAATATTTAATCTTTTCAATATTCTCTGTAAAAAGGCCAAAGAAATCCAGCTGTGTTTGTCAAGGGGTAAGTGAGTGCTAAGGCAATGATATGTATGCCTCTGTATTACCTTTGTTCTGTCTGTGTCTCAGGAAAAAAACTCTGTGAAAGGATACACAGAAATTTTGCTTAAAGAAAGCATTAGCTGTCTCCAGAAAACACTGCTGGGTTAAACCTTACACTAACTGTATGAAAAACTCTGATAAGTCAGAATTAATAGTTTCCAGTCAACTTTCAAAGAGATAGTACCATGTAAGTCTTCCAATTAAAAAGAAAATTAATGCACAGAGAAACCATTATAAATAGCATCAAATATGGCAAACCATATTTGGAATACTTTGATTAAATTTTAAACAAAACCTGTTGGTAGGAATTACTGATGATAATATGTCCCTCAAAGTTCCCCTCTTCATCGTGATTACATATATTACATATATTCAAATATAAAGTATTAACATAATATTTACATTGCCATATTTAACTATGTTACACTTAAACACATTCTCCTCTGATCTTGTCTGGGAGCTGAAGTCTCAGGCTCTGTATACGGTAGATCACTATTGCTTTAGAAATTGAGTCAAAATCCCCTCTGAAAAACTCAAAAATCTCTCACCAGACAGCAGGCCAGCAGTCTCCACTGCTACCAGAGCTCTCAATTTTGCCCAGCTGGCCTTCACTTGCAGGCAAAAGCCAAACGTAACCTGAATTGTATGGTATGTAATGGAGGTCCAGCGCTCCCAGCAGGCACCTCTTTCGGTCCTACGTGGAGCCACAGAGGAGTCTACAGATCTGCCTTTCGCTGCTGTAATTAAAACCTTTCCTCCTTGCTCAGAGTTTGGTGGTGACTAGGCATGTCCTGTCAGATGGTTCATCCACAATGAAATCTTCTTATGCAGTCTCAGAAGCAGCTCCTGAGGCAGTCCAGTAACTGTCATACAGCTATTTCTGGATCTGCCTGGGTTCTCCTAGCACAGCACAGCAGAGCAGAGCAGAGCAGAGCAGAGCAGAGCGGAGCAGCACTGCGCACCACATGTGTGCAGAGACACAGAACATCCCAGCTGAATACTGTGTCTCTGCCCATTGCTTCACGCGCTCCCTTCCTTTGGGCTCAGGCATATGGCTTACATTTCCAGACAGTACCTTTCCTTATCATAATGCTACAAAACAAATAACAATGCCAGTGACAGGGATTCCTTTTGAAATGCAAGAAGCAATATTTAACCAACAGCTTAAGCCAATTTAAAAACTCTCTCACTTCTTGCTTTTAAAGCAAACAAACAACAGAACAGATTATTTCCAGACCATTTTATTACTTCTATGAGAGTGGGCAATCCAACTTTCATCGTCACCCATTTTTTTAATTTGTGACTTTGCTATTTAAAAAACATTTACTTTTTTTTTTTTTTTTTAAGGAAGACTCTTCTTTATGGGGATGAGAGTCACGGATGGTGTAAAAAGACTTGATCCTGGAATGTCCATTAAGAGAAGTATAATTATTGGTTCAGTGACAGCACTGCAAACCTACTTGATACCCAGAAGCAAGAGGTACCGCAAATAATATATTCGTCACAAATATTGCCATGTGCAGAACAGAGGAAAGGCAACCTAATCTCTGACTTGCCTCAGCAGTAAACTATATTTTTCCCAAATCAGTGCTCCCTGTGGCATCCTCTCTGTATTCCATGTTGATTTGTTCAGCTTACACTGTTTGAATTTCCTAATAATGACTGAATAGCGGATGAGTGTTTTCGATAACTTGCTTGAGAGTTATCTTGGTAGTGCTGGTTAGAAGTGTATCAACCTTCTGAGCTGCACAACTTCTGAGTTCTGCACAATGAGATTTAGGATGATGATTGTGATGGTGACTATTTCTCAGCTAATCTTTTAAAGCTTTCTTTGAAAAAAAAAATAGAAATAAAAAAATAAAATCAAAATAAATAAATAAATAAATGAATAGTAGGAGGGAGGTGGGCAAAATAACAGCAGCGTTCAGGCCTGTAATCACAGCAGTGGCTGCCCCTGTCCGTGTCTAATGTAAGGGTTATGGAATATCATAATCCCTTCTCTGAGCTCCTTTACAGCAGCAATGATGACTAAATTTCTTGTGTCTTATCACACTGTCACAGACTGGAACTAGGAGAAGGAACTCTGAAGAAAACACAGCATGAAAACTAGAGAGCAGATGATCAGATTAGCTGCTATTGGATTTGTTAGCAGGGCCACAATCTGACTGAAACAGGCTCGATTCCGAGGCCCACGGAGATTTAAACCATCAGCTCCTGCCCCCCCCCGCCCTTATCCCTATCACACCATTATTTATTTTTTTTAATATATATCCCCCTTCTCCACATAACACACATCCTTTTACCCGTTTTAAGTCATCTTCCAAAAGGATGAGGTTAAGAGTTAACACTTCACAGATTCCAGTGGTATCAGATGAGTTGATGGATTTTGAGTACGAGGATCCATCAAAAATACCACACAAAAAAAAAGCCCCAAATAAGACTGAAAAGCAGCATTCCTTTACTATTTAGTGAGATTTTGTCCATTTTACAAGGCTTCTACAATGGCACTTTACAGAGATGTGTTATAGTCTGTCCCCTTGTGCTGCCTACATGATCCTTAATGTAGATCACATATCACCCACAGTCATACAGTGGGACGGACACAGTGAGTGTAGAACAGTCACGATGGGCTAGATCCAGTCCTAGTGATAACGGGTACAAATCCCACAGCATCAGGTAAAAATTTAGTCTGATAATGTGTGGTAGTTACTGGTTTATAAAAACAAATTGAATGTTCTATTGCTTAAAATAACAGTTCTTATGTTCATGATGTATAGTAAATACAGTACACATTCAGCTTTTGATATCAAGTCAAGTTGCAAAGGAAACCAACTAGAATATTGTAGAGCATCCACTATAACAAATGAAATATGACATACAAAGAAGAGTTTAAGTAAAACTGCTAGAGGAGATACTTTCATAAAAGGTATGAAAACTTGTACAAAAGAAGCTCAACTGTACAGTCAAAGTGAAAAGTTTTGTACAACAAAAAAAGTGGAGTATTCAAGTCTTGACTTCTGCAAAGAGATATTCATAATGCACAAAAATGAACACCTGCCTAAGTGTTTGCACAAGTGGGGTTTTAGTTTTCAGTTTAAGATGCAAAGCATGTTTCTATTCTTACTATTGCCAAATACAATATTTTCCAAATAAATCATCACAAAGAAACAAAGACGTATTGAAGTCCAGCTCTGTAACTATCTTGATGAAATGCTGCATTCACTGCAGTGGTAGTTAGATACATAAAAGAACTGCAGGGCCAGGATAATATTATAGTTGAGTGATAACTCCATTGTGTTTTAAATTAAGAATATTTGTGTACCCATAACTCTGAAAGCTGTATTTCACTCTCCTTTGAAACCCCCTGGGCTTCCTCAGTAGAATTTGTGGTTCCAATTTAAGGTCATCTCAGCGAGGGTTCTCAAGTTACAATGATTCTATAAACCTCACAAGATATTCATTTATATAGATATGGATTTATTGAGAAGGCATTTCAAGATTTTTGTTCTTTGAAGCTATGACAGAAATAGATCCTTCATTTGCTTCCTGTCTTCTACCAAATATTCTTCACACCTAACAGTCAAAACACGGAGGAACTTTATCTGCATAACCTACAGCTTAGGCCATTCTTGCTATGTGTACTGATGCCTGTAAAACTATTTATTCATTCATTCAAGGTGATGTAATTTTTTTTCTTTTTCAAGGGGATATCTTGATATGCTGATAAGACCTCACCTAAAGTCATTGTCTTGGCCATGATCCATCCTTATATATACAGCCAACACTTCCCAATACTGTGCTTCCATAAATCATTATTTACCCAATGACAAATAGGCAGGATAAAACCATTTTTAGGTACCATAATGTTGAATATCCTAGCTGCAGTTCTTTTGAATAGATAAGTGCTACTCTGGAAAGCCATTTCACACTTACTGTTTTGCATTTCCATGACAACTGATACCATTTTTTGTAAATGTAAACTAATCTGTTTTGGGGTTTTTTTTAGATCAAGTAGCATTCATGTGATCTTATACTGCAAGATGGTTTGAGGAAAGGGTTAGATCCAATCACTCAGAAGCTTTGCTGGAACAACATGTACTCACCATATTTACTGAGATAAAAATTTTGGGTTTTTCCCAGATCTTTGTTCTATTCTGTTATATTCTTTAGCCAAGCAATAGTGTCATCATAGGGTCTGAAGGACTTGAATTTATTTATTTATTTTTTAAATTTAGATCTCTTGAGACACTGTCATGCAATCCTCGTGGAAAGCAACCTTATTCCTAGATACAAATTACATTTGTGAAAAGTTCTTCCACAGTCCATTTGAAAACTGAAGCAGTGCATCACAGCAAAGCCCTCCATGGCCCAAAGACCTACATTTATAGGTCGTTGAGTCTGAATAAAAGCTTTCTGAGAGTGATAGTAAGCTCCATATCTAGAAATTTCAAAATCTTGCGACATGTTATCATTTTTTAAAACCTTACCCTTATCTTGCCCACAGAGCTCACTAAAATTTACAATCAAACAAGCTAGTTCTCATACATAGAATCATAGACTGTTTTAGGTTGGAAGGGACCTTAAAGATCATCTAATTCTAACCCCATTGTGAAAAATTTCTTCCTAATATCTATTCTAAATCTACCCTCTTCCAGTTTGAAGCCATTACCCCTTGTCCTATCACTACGTGCCCTTGTAAAATGTCCCTCATAACAAACTTGTGCAACTTACATAGCTGTTAATTTATTCTTTTTTATTTTTTTCCCAGAAAGTGTCTTCCTTGTTTGCTATTGCCTCAGCCAGATTAAAAAACCAAGGAACAGCCTGGATTTTAACAAGAGTGATCAAATATTTGGAGAAGGGCAAAAAGAGACAGCTTTTTCAGCCTTTCTTCTGAAGTTATAAATTTAAAAATTCTAGGATTCTTCAGGTTTAATTCTATACTGAAAACAACATTTGATCAAGAGTTGTGTTGCTTATGTTAGTGTGCAATAATGTAAGGAACAGTTGCTTGATTTCTGCAGCCTTCTTTTTACTTATGTCATGAATGTAATAAAGAATACATGGTTGCCCAAAAGGACACATGAAATATAAAAAGGAGACATTTAAAATCTGAAGGTGAACGCTCATCAAAGCAGAATCCAATATCTATGGTCTCTAAACACCAGACATTCCCATATTTTGATTTAGAAGACCTTAAAAAAAGATCCAAAACACTAGTGGTGCAGAGAAAATATGATAGTAATAAACTTTAAAATACTGCCTTTGCAATTAGTCTACCCATCTCCTTTCAACCAGGATTAGCTAAATTCAAGTATAATAAGAAACTTTGACCTTAGTACCTGTCACCCTGACCAAAACAAATGCAAAGCAAGGAAATGCATGTACAAGATACTCCTAATATGGTAGAGTGAAGCACATACAGTTTATATGGAGCTGTCTTCAATCAAAAGAGTACATTTATTTGTCATGAAAAATAAATAGAGGAAACCATGTTTAGCTCTATCCAACTGTTCATCCAAACTACAGAAGCCTAATATTTTCACACTAGATATTTTCACAGTATATGTACTTTGGAAAACAATACAAATGAAATATCACATATTACAAACGCAGTCATAGGAAATATCCATAGCTATTTTTCCTAACACAAACATAGTGAAATCAAGCCCAGCTCAAGCCATTGTAAACATATAAAAAGAATTCTGTAACGTAAAATTCAGAATGTGTAAAGTGTTTTCATTACTCCAAGAGTGAACAGTGTTATTATTCTATCATGCTTATCTTCCCTCCCAGTAGGGAGCAGGCTGGAATTAGTTACAGGTCATAGAACTATTTGGACTTGTATACCATCTCCCACATCTAAAAAGTAAGAATACTCTGACCACAGAGCTACTGAGTTCAGCCTCTCTAAAGTTCATTTTATCTTAAATAAATAAATAACATTTAATTACTTACAGAGAGAGGAAATTGAATTATTTATAGAAATAATTTCTCTAACAATAGAAGTGAGAAACATCTCACATGTCTTTCAGCGTAGTGGAATAGCTATGGTGACTGGAGCAGGCGTTACTTGCAGCATATCACAGTCACAGTCACTAGGCTGATTTCATATTGGACTTCTTGGACCTCTCTGAGTACCGTTCTTCTTGGACCAGTTTTTAGTTGTTCCTTCTTTCTCAGGATGGGAGCATATAATTCCCCCCTTTCCAGGCTGTGTCCTGGACATCAGACCAGATAGATCAGTCAGAGTTTACCTCAAGAGGTTCGGCTGTGATTTCCTGGCAATAATGCCAGTGAGCAAATGACTTTGCAACACTGTATTTTTATTAGGTGAGAAGAAAATCTTTGTAGAGGAAACCAGCCTTTAAACAATGGCTGAAACAGTATTCCTATTTAGCTTATGCTATACCAGCCTGTATGCTGGTCACTTGCCAGCAGATGGTAAGGTGCTTTCAAATGCCCTATCCTCACCACAAAGTTTCTCAGATGCACTTTTCAGCTGATCAGTCTCCTTTAGTCTCTAGGACTTCACCTTTGGTAAGGTAAGGCTTCAAGGCACCTACGGATGGATTAAAATAGCCTGTAGTTAGTAAACTGGTCCCTTGCCTTTTAACTGCACAGACATTCTTCTCTGAGGATCCATCACAGCTTTTTATTTTTTATTTTTTGATAGATATTTTCACACAGAAAATTCTTGTAGCCCACATAAAGATAACTTTACAGTAAAAAACCCCACACATCTGTCTATTACTATGGCAAAGTCATAACATGAGACTGGGGCACAGAGTGAAAGCAGAGGTGCGTCTAGCCCACTAACCTGTCCCTGCCGATGACAATAAGTGGTTGGCTAGGGAGGAGCATGAAAACAAAGTAAGTTTTTAAAGATACATTGACAAGTACTCTCTTAGCCTTCAAAAGCTTGCATTTTAGAGATTTCCTGAACCAGAAGTGGTGTCGATGTATTTACTAATCCTCAAAGGAATTTTCTTCTATGAATTTTTCCAGTGACCCTTTGCATTCCACTAAACTTCCAGCACTTGCAACATCTGATTTATTCTCGGAGAGCATTACCTTTAGACTCCTGTAGATGCCTATATTAAAAGTAGTAGTTTAAATTCTCTTTACGGTTTATAGAGAACGACTGTAAAGAACTGACTTAAAGGAGGTCTAGACAACTCAGAGTCAAGGTCTACGCTGTGAACATCTAAGTTAGCTAAGATGAATGCCAACGCTTCTGCCAGTTACAGTTCTTCTGGGAAGTGTCAGATATGGCAAAATTAATCAATCTTCACAACTGCTCCCAGTTCCCAATAAAATACAGGCTAAACTTCTAGAAAAGTCAATATGGAATTTCAAAGAGAATTGTATCTTTATAAATTCTATTGATTCTAAAACATAAAAGTCCCTCTTCTCTGAAATTATTGTCACTACATTAAAAAGATGGTATCAATGTTCACAGAATAAAGTCTTCTTTCTACAAGAAAACACTAGTTGAATGGTCACAGCATATGCCTCAATGTTCAGTAGTTTCTGATATGTTTTTATTTCCTTAAATAAAAAATCCCACCTATTTTCTTGTGTATTCGGTTCGAATGATCACAACAGTACAATACTCAACATCAGTTACACAACAGGAACTCTAATAGCGTGTTCCCAACATTTGGCTAGATTTACAAAACCAATATAAGGTTGATGACATTGGCTGGCCATTCATAAGTTTGATTTTATAAGTGTATCTCTTCTAAGAATAAGAAAAGAAATATATTGTTTCTCCTGTGATATTTATCTATGTTGAAACGTTTTACTTTCAAATTCAGCACCTGGTAACCAATAAGAAAACCATTCTCCACTACTTTTTTAATTACTAGTCAAAGATAGCCAGATTTAGCAATGTCTGAAAAGGAAGGAAGTTTCTAAGTGGTGAACAGAGTCTATTTTTTCCAAGTTTTCAACTATAGTTCAAGCTGACCAGGACATTTTTACTTAAATATCTTTTACTGGAAAATGCTCAGATTAAAATCACAGTACTATTGTTCTAGTTTCTCTGAAAAGTTTCTTGAGATGGACTTCTGCTTAGTGATAGTAGGCAACATCTTGGTTATTATTGTCAGGCTCGTGGGGGCACCACCAGCCATGCCTGCCCCTGCCCACCCACCGCAGCTCCCCCCAATGGCACACGGCCCAGGACCCCATGTCAGCCCCCTGGGGCTGTCAGTCCCTGCCCCAGCAGCACCGCAGCAGGGCCCGTCTCCAGCTCCCCACAGCCCTGCCCTGCCCGGCCATGGGCACCCGGAGCCAGGCCCACCCACAGACCCATGTCCCAGCCCAGCCTTGGCCTGTCCCCATCCCCAAGAAGGTGTTTGACCCCCGAGGCTGGGGTGGTGGGATGGGCCCTGGCTGCCAGGCCCTGCCCTGACAGCCCCCATGGACAGCCCACAGACCCCATGGGGCCCTGGCAATTATGAGAGCTAGATTCAAGATTCTTCCCCAGTCAAATCCCCTAGCCCCTTTGAGGTATATTTACAGGGAATGGGACAGCCTGGCTGAGCAAAATGTTTAATCTTACTCCATGATTCCCTTTTAATCTACTCAGAAGGGATGTTTAACTAATCGGATACTTTGCTGCTGTCTCAGGAGATGATAACCCAGGAATGTTCTAAAACAGGTGCCATGCCCTAAAAGATCTAAAAAGATCATCAATATGTCTTTATGTCCTCAATTTGTAACGTTCCCACTGTTGAGTCGGTTCAACTCCTGAAATCTGCTTGATGAGACCTGCAAGACTGTACGTACCCAACAGAAGCATTCAGCAGAGCTTCCTAAAAGCCACAAGCCCTTTTCCAGGTAGTTTAAACTGGTATGACACACTGCTTCCCTGGAAAGAAGCAAATCCACTTCTGGTTGTTTATTTCCTCCCCTTTTTACTTCAGCCAGCAAAAGCATGTTCATGCAACTACAGGATAAACCAGATAAAAAAATCTCAAGGAAGTGTGGTAGGGGGAGAGACAGAGCAAGGGAGAAAAAGAGAGACAGTAAGCCTGAAACTGAGTGATACAGGGAGAGAGTAAGAGAGAGAACAACAGGGAGAGAGAGAAAGTAGACAAAAGAGAAAAGAAGTAAGCAAGATAAAAAAGTGAGAGAGAAAAAGAGAGCAGGGGATGGGGGGAGAGAGAGAAAGAAACAGAGAAAGACAAGGAGAGAGAATGAAAGAGGGATAAAGGAGGAATGAGGCAGAGAGAGAGAAAAGAGTGGAAAAAGGATGAATATGAAATCAAGAGGCTATAGCAATAGTACCAAAATTCAGGAAACGATGCTGTAAAATATGAGGAAGTAGAAAACATAATGAAGACAATGTTAGTTGAAAATATTTCTGAAAAATATTTAGGCCAGATCTTCAATTTATTTATCACTGTTTGTCAGCCCATCTGTATTTCTTATACGTTTCAGAGAGACTTGCTTGCAAGGAAGAAGTCCTGACTAACCCTTTGAGCAAAACACTTAGTGTTGCCCATTGCTCTGCTCCAAACCAGGTTGCTCAGGTTCTTTTTAACAACATGAGGACAAGAGGGTTATGGCCAGTCTCCATATTTTACCTGTCAACCTGCTGACTGCAAAGAGGATTTGATAAATTTTCAGCAAAAGGCATTTCTGAGAAGCTTGCCTATATGATACTCTTTATGCATTATAGTATTGCTATGGACATCTGCCAGTTTTATAAGCTGATCTTTCACTTTTTTGTTGCTTTTAACATGTTATAGTAAGTACACTAACAAGAAAAACAGTAAATAGTAAAAATTAATTTAGAGCTGTTCAAGCTACTGGTAGTTATCTTGAGCGGCTGTAGAAAGAAAAATAATTGTGAGAATTTAATAACTAAAACATCCCCCACCTAATACACAGACGAAAAATAATCTCCTGTGGAAGGAGTAACATGACAAAGAGTCGCCCACAGAAACTTTATAAATGGAAGTCCTTGCAATGAAGTCCCACTTTTCCCCTGAAATCTCATAATATCTTTTTTGGAGTGAGTACTCTCACTTCAGAAAAGTTTTGCTCTCATTTTTCTCACACAAACTTGTTTCTCTTAAAACTTTAACAAATAAGAACATATGAAGTAAGCTTGAGCAAGCAAGCCTCACAGACTTCTCTTACTAGGGCATTCTCTTGTCTGTCAGATTTAATACATCTCTGCCTGAGACGACTATCCTGCAGACCAGGCTATCCTGCAAATAGTATAAAATGTCTCTGTGTGCCCAAATTACTAAAATCAGAAAAATAGTGAACACGCTATCCATTGTCTTAAAGAGTTGCCTGTCTGTTTTTTTCTTACTATTTTCCGTGAGCCTCTGAGTAAACAATTTCTCATATTTTCTCCTTTTTAGCTGAACTTTGTAGAAGAACATAAGGTCTTGTCTACATGCAGTTCAAACACCAAATAAATTAAATGGATTAGAAAGTAGCCTAATGAAAATGTGAAAAATATGATCCATATTCACTCTTACTTCAGATTGCAGAGGAGAATCCACCAATTAGCTAAATTAATTTTGATGGCTTCTCTGCCAGGATTTCACACATTCTGAAAACAACCTTGAAAATTTGAATCAGTATAATTTGATCAAATCTTGTCTTAAGTCATTTGCAGACTAACTAAAATAATAGACAAATGTTGTGCTCATTGAAATCTACAGTAAGTCCCCAAAACTTCACCTGAAAGCTCTGGCAAGGGCATCTCAATACCTCATTCACCTGTTCTAGAATTTACCTTAAAGCTTTAACCCAAGTAGGAGAAATGGCTGAGTTTAGATCCCATTCAGCTCTCAGCCTAGCCAAGGAAAAGCCAAACTATTTCACTTCTGATCATTGTAGCCACACCATTCATGTGATTTTCTTATCCTGCAATCCTAAACTAGTCCTTTGCTTTTTTGGGAGACAAACTATCTCAAAGAAAACAACAAGCAAACAGATCTCCTAATGCTAATTTCTGAACCTGAATGCAATTTTAACTTGCTGCACCGAATGTGATGGGTGCAGTATATCTCTGACCACTATTTATTACTGAGTCAGTGTTCCTGAGGTATATTCTTCTAAGAGGATAGGAGATTACAAGTTTTTTTCTGTCACAGAAAAGTGCACCATAAATTCTGTCTGTTTGTCCTACACCAGATATACCAGATGCTGTGGATTTCATGGACCACTCATGTTTTTGAAACTGTTTGAATTTTAGCCATGCTTTCACCCATTCTTCCATCAGGTGGCCAAAAAGCAGACAGCTGCCAACTGTTACGTGCTCTGTGGCTTCTCCAACTCACTTGTCATTGCAGCACTTGCTAGCTCACAGCCATGAAGGTGCAATTGGTAGAAACAAGATTAGGAGGTCAGTAAGAGGCTTATGGTTTCCCATCCCCATGGAAGCTGCACAGGGCACAATCAACACAACTTCCAGCTACCTTATGACTTCTAGGCCTCAGAGGCTCATACATTCAAGCCTGGTTTTGGGTATTGCTGCTTCTAGACAGAGATGGTTGTAGATACTGATCTATCATGGCCAGGATAGGGATTTCCAAGTAAATATATATTTTAAAGGGAAATCAGAGTTCTGAGAAATACAGGACATATTTTTCCCCATTTTACTCATATAACTACATGAATATTCATGTAGTTAGATATGGCTGCTGTGGAAGGTCGCAAGGGAGAGCACATTATTTGTGAAAGCCATATCCTGTACAAATGCAGGTTGTCTTATTCAAAGCCACAGAAGGTCGGTTTTAGCTTACATACATGATTTTTTCACTTGATTACACTTTTCCTTCCATATAGTTAAGTCATCTCACCCTCTTTTTACATGTTTCTTGTCCCTTTGGGAGGATGCACAGCACTTTGTATAACCTCCCTGAGACAAATGCTGTTTCTGGGAAGGTCATAATGTTATTTTCTGAAAATTATATGGTATAGTTGACTAATTTGTCTGAGTCATGCAAAATAGGAATAATTTCGAGTTTGGTGCTGAATAAATCAAAAAAGATTAAGGATTGTAATGCAAAACAGCACCCATTCCATATTGTATTTCTAGCAGACTCTAAAGAGATAAACGCTGTCACTGCTAAACCGTTCTCAGTGTCTTACAATATGTCTTGCTGAAGCCGATTTGAAAGAGAGCATCCAGGCTACGAGAGCTTGTCGGCAATGAATTGTGCCTTTAGTGAGTTTAGAGTATATAATTCACCTCTACCCTTGAGAAGCTACTATACTTTTGAAGGCAGCATCTGGAGTCCCAAGTCACATTCTGTCACACGGAGTAAATTCAGTTCAAATACTAGTTTCCTAAGAAACACGAGGAATTGTTTTATTAATTGTATTAGTATTAATTTTAACACATTTGTTTGTGAGGAAAATCATCAGCTCCCAAACCTCCTCTTTGATAATGCTTCCTGTCAATAATATCTTTACTCACTGCTATTGTCATCATATCTCCCAAATTCCCACACATCTGTTCCAGTACTCCAGCCACCGCTGTGCTACTTTGTGCTTCTTTACCCCAACAAAGTGGTCAGTTCAGCCATTTCTTGGCTGGTCACCTTGAATATGATCTAAAAGTATTTTGACGAGGTTAAAGCATTCGCCAAAGGTTACATATTAGGCATAGCTCTTTAATGAGTTCCATGTGCATCTTATCTGTCCCTGGGCTGTTCCATCTGGTAATTAGGGTTAGAGGTACCAGCTCACTGTTGCTCTGTTCCTTCTTGCTTGTCTTGAGCTGTTGAACCTCCCAAGACAATATTTATAAAAGTCATTGCACTTCCCTGCAGTTCTAGCAAGACATCATGAAGTCTATATGAGACAGAAAAGAACCTTAGATCTAAATAATTTTACTGAATAAATCTTCATTTGTGAATTTTGCATAAGCCATTCATAACTACTTGAATTTTGTGCAATATCAACTACTTGGCTATCTAAGAAGACAGACATGATACAGTTTGATTTTCAGTCTGCCCAAGTCAAGTTTCTGCTACAAATATTCAGTTTTACACACTGGGTATCCATATGAAATTCTGTATGTATGAACATACTGACCAGTAAACCTGTTTGCTACAGTATTTATGACAAACTGAAATAAAGGGACCATGTGAAGACATGAAATATGCAGAACTACAATAAAATACTTCTGGAACGTTTCTTTTTCAACTTTTACCTAGCCTTAACCTCAGTCTGCCTTGATTATCACATTTTTAACCAACTATTTGATTAAATGACTCATCAGTTACTCTTAGTTAATTCCATTTCAGGTCAAATTCTGTCATTTAGTTCCTGGTTATTAGCCATTAACTTACAGAGATTGGATATGGCATATACCCCATTGTTATAATATTTTCTACATGTTGTCTGTAGACCAGTTAGTTTTTCAGCAAGGTTTTAAAACATATTAAATAATCCTTTTTTGGGGGAAATTTTCAAAGTTCTGAGGTGATGAATGACTATTTTTTTTGGTTGTTTTTTTTTTTCTTACCCCAGGCAAGGCTCTGTGTACTGTTAAAGCAGTGCCAAAGCTGAGTGAGCTCCCGTTTTCCCATTAGTTGCCAAGATGTTTGTAGTGCACCAGCATCGTGAACTGAGAGAGATACCCTCTCTCCACAAAAACTACCATCTCAGCATAAGCAAGCTGATCAATAAGTTAATGGCATGAATCAATGAGAAAGATTTGGGAGAGATCTTAATTAAAGAAACAACTGCTGATACAAATTATGTTTCCAATGTATTGATGTAACAGAGGGCATGAGGTTGAACGGAGATGAGTGCTGATCAATGCCTTTAACATTTGCATTCCCTTTCATCAGAAACCGGCTCTCTTCATCCGTACACATACAGGCACACACACACGCAGACGCACATCACTACCACCAGCACCTCAGAAGGGCTTTGGTTTCTTTGTCTTTATTGATTCCTATAGCACTCCTCTGGAGGCTATTATGGTCGCCTCACTTTACAAGGTGAAATGAAGGTCTCCACAGACAAGATGATGCTCATTCCTTTAGACCTTCCTTGACTATCTCAATACCTTAAATCAGTAAGAAGAGCTTTGCCTCACTGTGAACATCATAACCTACATGTTGTAACGTACAGATGTAATAAGGAAGCATAAGTGTAACTGGCAACTTATAGGTACACAAAAAATAAAGACAGTATTCCCTTACAGAAAAGGAGAAGCGTGTGTGTGTACGTGTGTTTGTGTGCGCATGTGTGTATTCAGGAGAGACATAGACAAACAGACAGACAGAGGGAGAGAGAAATAGAAAAAGAGCATTCTCCAGTGGCTGAATGACACAAGCATCCAAAGTCAATAGCTGGTTTTCCCAAGTGATTCAATCTGAGACACAGTTTAAAGAGACATCAATCTGTGATGTCAGCAATGCTCAGCATATAGCTAATGGAGCTTCAAAAGATCAATATTCAAACCTGCCTTCTTTTCGTGCTGGAAACTCACCACTGCGACATCTCCTGCTAGTTGCAAAGTACATTTTATTTTAACTACTTTTATCACTGCTATTCACATTTTTGTTAGATCAGATGTTGGTGTGTTTGTTTTGTCTTTTTTTTTTTTTTTTTTTTTTTTTTTTTTAATTTGGGAGGGGAGGAAGCTTTATTCCCCAGGATGCAGAAAAGTAATTTAAACTTTAACTCAGCTGGTAGCCATGTAATCCATCTTATTTTCCTGTCAGGTTTTATAATGAAGTCAAACGCAATCCTAAACTGGTGACATAATAATCTAATGCTGTGTAGTAATGATTATGTTGGATCCAAAAATATGTTTTTACTGCATACACAAATTGAAGAAATGGAGCAATTTCAATTATCATCATCATGGTAGTAACCCAGAGCAACAATAATAAAAATATCTAATAGGAGGAGAAAGAGCTACATTTTTAGCTACTTAAAGCATAACCAAGACTCAGTGAAAAGGCTGAAAAAATAAAAAGGCTGAAAAAGTAAAAAGACTGAAAAGTATCTTTCAATAAAATACCAATTTCCTGTGGTAGAATCTCTGGGTGTTTCATTAGTTACTTTTAAGAGGCCATAGGAAAAGCAGGGGAATCTAAAAGACTGAAGTCATTAGCAATAGTAATATTAGCACTGTTCTAAAATGACATTCTATCTAGACCTAACTGTAGCATGCATCACATTTATTAGAGAATGGTTCTATTGACACATTGCAGTATATGTAAACTCGCTGAATGTATAGTAAAATGATTTCAATGCTAAGTGAGCCCACGCTTCCAAATGTTAGTTCAAAGACTGGTAGAATTGGAACCCCACTCTAATCAGGCTTTCCCATTTCCTTCTCCTACAAGAAATAAAAGAAAAACAAAACCAAGTCAAATTAAGTTGTTAAATGGTTTAAGGGTTTGATATCTTTTGCTGTTAATTTAAAGGGCTGAGCTGCAGCTCATTTCTTTTCATCTTTATAGCAAAGCACAGGGTGACCCCAAGGGTCAGTGAGGATTATCTCTGTGTCTTTCCATTCCATCTTACGTTATTAGTTTACACTGCAAATGAGAAACTGATGTCAGAAATATGCCAAACATTATTTATAAATATGGAAGAAGCCAGGGTGAAGTCTGATAGGTCTGTGGCTTAGCATGTAAAGGTCTCCACAGCAATTAGTAATTGAGATACATCCACAGTAAGGTGGAAACTGTCATCTGAAGAGCAGAAAATATTTTGTTAATATGTTGATCATTTACATGAAATACAATTCTGAAATGTCAAATGCTAAGCATGAAATGGATTGGTGACCCTATAATAAAAAATAAAAACCCCCAAATTACTAGAGCAATGTCTTAAAGTAAAAAGAAGTACTAAAATGATTCCTACTCTTAAGTTTACTCAAATTTGGTATGAAGTTACTTTACATTTTTCCATATACTTTGATTGACATTAAAATACTGCGTTTTGGCAGCTTGTATAATTAAGAGTTTTAATTGTGCCAAAGTATTGTAAATGGTGTATACAAGAAGATGTGAACTTTCTCCATTAATAAAAAGCCATACCAGTCACACCAGGACTTTTAGTTAATTAACATTCAGGAAAAATACCATATGATACAACATTGTATCTCTACATTATCACAGAGGAGGGGAAACTACTCAATGATGGTTTTCCATCATTGGAAGAACAGCCCAAAAATAGCCAAGATTGAATTTAATGTTCAAAATATTTTAAGTATAAATTGACTGTTAAGAAAGTGAGAGGGCAAAATAGTTAACAAGCAATGATATTTGGGGAGAAGAAATTGCTCTGGCATAACGAAATCTGCTGTACCTTTATCAGTGTTATTTAAAAGCTAATGCCTTGGTATCAGAGGCTTTATATGAAAGATATGTGTCCAATTTTTGTTATGCCCATCGCAAGTTAGTGGAAAGATCTATTTGATAAATATGTTATGTTTATGTGATATTGCCTTATACTATATTACACTAATAAATCAGAAAGCATGAAGGTCACACATTTGAATAAAGATGCTACCTTTGTAGCACGTCTTTCTTTTTAACCTAGTCTGTAATGAAGTCAGAAGTTAATGAAGTGCTGTGACACACAGAGGACACATGCACACATACACACTCATACAGGGGCTGATCATTAAGGCAAATGTAGCAAGTGAGAGATGTCATATATCCCATTTTTATTAATGCAAAGAAACATAACATTCTGGCCATCACCACCAGAAAATAAAAAATAAGAAACACCTAGAAGCTTTGTTTATGCAAAAAAAAGGTGTCTCTGGCCAATCAGATGACCAGGTCTTCCATTCAAATTTTATTCCAGTGTGTTTCTCTCATCATCCCCGTCCCTAGCCTAAATCGATCTGCACACAAAGAGAGTAACAGGACCCTCTAGTATAATTGTCTAGGACTTTGTAAGAAGTCCTTGTTATGTTTTGAATCCCATCTTGTAGAGCACTTGGTATTATCATGTGTACAGAAATATTGTCCACGTTTGTAGATTTGTAAGTTCATTTCTCTTTTTGTTTGTTCTAATGATTCATTCTCTCCCATTCCCCATCTCAATATGTTATCTCTATATTCCTGCATTGCAAACCAAGGAAAATCAAATATTCCAGGTTCAGAATAAGCTCCAGGGGTGGGAATGAGCAACTGAGAACGGGCACAGAGAGAGCCAGAACTTCTTTACTGAGTTATGCTGCCAAAGCCAGTGGCCCTTGGCACTACTTCAGTTCTAGTATTTCTCAGTGCTTGACTGCACATTGCTCGCTCCAACAGGTCACAGTCATTCCCCTGGACTGCTAAGATAATTTAATAAAATCTAATTTTCCAGTTTTATTTAACAACATTACTAAAAAGAAGACAAGGAAGACATAAGGCATTGAAAAGGAAAAAAAAAAAAAAAAGTTTTGTTTCGTTTTTGTAATGAAAACATCAGGGAATCAGTAAACAGAGGAAAAAAGGCAAGTGTGTTTGAAACTAAAAGATTCTGTGAAATCCACTTGGACTTCACAAAGTGGTTTCATTTGGGGAGTATGACAATAAGCAGAGATGAACTCTATTCAAGTCCTAAGATTTTAGCCCGAGATATTGCAGACTTAATTGGCAGAAAGACAAAAGTGGGAGACAGTGGGTCATCGGTATCTATTGACTCTGGGTCTGCTGCATGGGTACTTCAGCATATAACTTTTAGGTGTCTCTTCCCGAAGGTCCAAGTGCGTGTGTGAAACCCAAAGGTCATGTATACTGTGCAAGGGGAAAATGTGATTGAAACATCCAGCATGCGGTCTACAGCTAGACAAAAGTTCATTTTAGGGATTGGGAAGTCTTCTAAGTCCTGGTTACCTATTCAGGAACTTGGACAGTTTTACTCAGTTTGCACATTACTCCCAAGGTAACTGTTCAGTGGAAAGCAAAAGTGTGAACAGAACACAGAAACAATACCACCAGATTTAAAAAAAAAAACAAACAAACAAAAAAAAGCAGCAACAAGCTGCTGGAAATCAGTGGTCCTTAGTTTAAAGATCACTCTGAGGAACACTTAAGGCAAAAAGTGTCTTCAATACACACCCAAATGTCTCCCAATGTTACTTTTCAATTTGCACACTTACTCAACTTTTGCTATGAGATGAAATCCCATTTATTTCAGTTGAGGCTACACAAGACAAAAAAATATAAATTATGCTTTCAAGATGCTGGGAGAAGACAGAGGAGAATTTCTTTGCCTGTTGTAACAGTAAACATCAAAAGAAAAGAGCAAATGCCTTGATACAGGGAAACAAAATACAGTTTCTGTTGTTTATGTCTAAATTAAGAGTCAGCCTTCACTCATAGAGCTGAAGAAAAGTGGAGCAGGCCCTCCCCTATCCCTCATGACTTAAGTGAGCTCATGAGGAGCAGGTATTAGTGATACACAGGGCCATATTTGGCACAGCAAAGTAAAACAAGAACAGCTAATCAGTGGTATACAGTACTGCACGAATTGCCATCCTACGAGCGAGGTTGAGGAGCTCTCCTAGAGGAGGTGCTTTTTCACGTAACATCTTATTACCTGTTACTTGCATTGGCTTATGCAGCATGTTTCTTTATACCCTTCAGGTCACCACAGTGAGGTGGCAAACTGCTCTAAGAGTCCATCAAAGCATCGATGGGTTCACTGAGACTAAATTAGAGACTTGATGTTTTTAAAGGATTTAGCCTTTGTAACTCTTAATACATGCTGCGAGGTCTCTGGAGCTCAAACTTCTTTGCAAAGCAGATTATAAATCTTTCCCATAGTCAAAGAAAGAACTATTTGAAGAGCTAGTAGAATATCCACATCTCGTTCATTTAGATGGTCTTCTCACCAAAGCAACCCAAATAAGCTTGAAGAAGTGATTGTTAGTGAAAGAATTTTCTCTCTATGTGAACAGAAGCTTCCTTGCACCTCAAGATGCCAAATAAGAATTGCTAGATTAAATGTCTACAAGTAGATGGTAGCACAAACAACCTGCTATGCCAGAAAGTAGGTTTGATCCATCATTTCAGGACATAAAAATGTATAGAATTAAAGCAGTTTCTTTAAGACCACGTTTGAAATTGATCGTGTTATGACAACTATCATAGCAAGGACAATGGTGAGGAGTCTCATGCTAGGCTATTAGCACATCTACATTTGCTGGAGGTACTTGGCTTCTTGCCTCATGCATTACGTCACACAGAGTACCATAAGCACCCGTGTCACCTTTGTATGTCACAGGCTTTTTTAAATGGCAGGAATGTTTCTAGGAAAGCTTTTAAAAAGCCCCCTTGAATTCAACATTAAATTGCTACTATCTCTGTCTACTAATGTTTTAAATACAATATAATTATTTAAAATTAAAAAATCACAAGAGAACATTTCTAAATGATCAAGCTGCCATCTAATCTATCTAATGGATTTTTGAAACATTTTAATCAGGTTAATTCTTGGAATCTATCCTAGGTCTGCAACTATTCACTGCAGACTGTAAAGCAGTCAGCTACCCTTTTACTATGTAGTATAGCACTGTGGAGAAGGACTGAAAACAGCAAGTTTGAAACCATATATCATGACTTCTCAACACATGGAAAGATATTCATTTTCCCTTTTGATGCATGCCTATGCACTGCACAGAAAAGAGACTTATGCGGGTTGTTGTTCACACCCACATTCACTTTCCCTGTACATAACATATACAGTATAGTCCTCAGAAAGTTTCTGAACTTACTTAAAACGTTGAAAATCTTTTCCTGTGTGAACCTCTTTGCAAGATGCGAGCTGTGTGTGTTGATGAATGCAGTAAGTTCAGACCGGCTACCACTGTGTTATTAAGCCAAGCAGAGCCAAAGCACAGGCTCAAACACTCCCCAGATTGGTTTTGCCTTGGTCAGACTTGCATCCTTTCCAGACAGCACTCAGGCATACTTCAGAGGACTGAATAATTCAGGAAATGTTACCAAGAGGCAGTATGGATGATGTTACTTTGCTTTTTGAGATGATGAGATTTCAACTGCATGGACACGTGCTGTGCTGTGCCACGTGCCCTCAGGGATCAAAGAGCAGACACCCAACCATTTTATTTACAAGCATAGACACAGCCCTTTGCAGCAGTGCTAAGTATAGAAATTAAAACAAAGAATCATCCACTTCTAGGATGAGTAGTCTGACCCCTCTTCCTTTGGCTCATTGGCAAGGGGCTGTTCCAGAATTCCTTTGCTGCGAGGAAGGAGGTGACTATTTAAGATGAAGCTTTGTAGTAGTCAGCAAGTAGGCTTGGTGTGCTTACCTATTTGTCTCTGCAATAGTCACTCTGTAAAATTACTTCTGTTCTTGTCTAGCGTAGACTGAAGAAAAGGACAATTCCTGAATTTATTTTTAATGAGAGATGGGCTCTTTTCAAGATGTTGATATACTTGTCAGAGGATGCCCTATTTTTATTTTGGGTGTGTTGCAGAAGATGATCCATGTAACATATTATTTTATTTGTCAATAAAATACAGAACCTAAGTATATATGTGGCTATTGCTTGTTTAATTAAGTGTTTAAGATACCGTATTATTTTTCCGTTGGAACAGTGAACTAAGACCACATTCTAGTCACTTAAGGGCTGTAATAAAAGAGTAGCAACAACAGATTTCAAGACAACTTCTGCCTAGATGGACCCAAAAAGACAGCATACAGAACAGTAATAAAGCAATGCTGATACTAGAGCAGTAGGTATTTGATTTAAGATGTCGAACCACAGAAGTTACAAATTACTCCTTTTTTTCCCTGAGCCCGTTTAAATATTGCAAATGTCTTAAACATAAGTGTGCATTTCTGTAATTAAATGTATATTGCTTTCAGATAGTAGTTGAAGTATTTTAGAGGTACCGTATCATATCACATTACTGGAAGCCTACCTGTCTTTTGTAACACACATCTTTGGAACATGACATAAAAGGTTTTTATTTACAGAAATGACTGACATGTATACATAAAAAAAGTCATAAATATTGTTAAAATTATCACCTCAGGGTCATTGGATTTTACATGGTTTTTGAAGGAGGTAAAATAAGATACTTTTAGTGAAAGAGTAAGTAATCGGCTCCGAATAGCCTATCAGCATATCAACATGGCAGGTCACACAAAATATAGGTTTTACTGAAACTGCTCAAACTACAAAGCTTTCTGAGTGTCTTGAATGCAACAAAGGTGCATAAAAGGATTTTAAGCAATTTGTGTTTCAAATAATAATTCTTAAGGAGAATGTCACACTCTGATTCTGAGACTATAGCAAGCATTTAACTAAGATAGATGTGACTCCCTCCCTCCTGTTTGCCAGAGAATAACACAGATAAAGGTCTGGGCATGCAGCAGGTATGTCTGGAGATTGATAAAATAACTTTAGACCATTGTTACTTCTCACTCCTCATTTTATGCTGGTTTATTTTTAAAATATAAAGAAAGAACAACATGACATGAAATACTATTTTACAGAATAAATGCATTGCTCAGAGTAGAAGGGTTGTTCTTAAACAAGTCATATATTTAACCATTATGATTCCTTAGATATTTTCTTTCATAAATTAGCATCTTCAGAGTCTGATTTAATTGGGAACAGTCTGGGGACACTTTTTGTGTGACAAACTTTATTGAACTCCATGCTTTAAAAATGTTAGTATTCTTTGAAGTGTAGGGAACAAATATTCTCCCTCTTCTACCTCTGTACCGAAAGTAATCCATAATGATGATCTGAATGACTAAACAAAGCGTAATCAAGGAATATGGACTTTGAAATATTATTCTCTATTAAATTGGGGCATTCCATGACTTTCCATGTAATATTACTTATTTAAAGTATTAGAGAAAAAAATTACAGGGTAGTCTATGTTTTATCTTTTTGGCATTTAAAGTATGTCCAATTATCAGAAGAAAGCCCAATTGGTTTTATGATTTATCAGCCTCAGTGTTTCAGTCACTTGCCTACAAGACAATGGCATGACTTCAAATTTCCACAAGCTGTCTATATATTTTACTGTTGTGAACAGATTTATATTTTAGGAAAAGATATACTCCCAACTCTCATTTAAAACAGAGACAAAGCTCATATTGATTTCTATTAGACAAAAATTTGCATCAATGGCTAAGATTTTCAAAAGGATAAACCTGAATTTAAGCTCCTAAATACCAATATTCAGTCATATAAACAAGTGGCCTGATTTTTAGAACTACTAAGTACCCAGGAACTCTTGTTGAGATTAAATGTTTTGGGAACTCGATATTTTTTAAAAAATAGGTAATTTATTTGTATGACTATATATAGATTTTAAGAATACAAATTTAAGCTCCTATTTTTTAAAATTCTTGTCCTAGATGTTACATTAATGTTTCACACTATTTACACAACAGTTTAGGAGGTGACATAAATACTATATCCTACTACAGTTCTAGTTCTCTACACTAGTTTTTTCAATCATGTCTGCCAAATATATCTACTTGTGGTTAGCTTTAATACAAGTTATTCAAATATTAATGCTGCAATAAATTAGTAAAAATTATGGTGGTTTTCTGTATGAAACAAAATATTTCAATCTATTCCTCCAACTATACCAGCTTTTATCCCTGCATGTGTTCTGAAATTATTTGCTCCTCAAGTATTTTCATAAGTATATATCCTTGCTCACAAATTTCTTTATTTATACACATACCTTCCTCTCTATATTTAAATTAGTACTAATATTGAAACCTATATTGGTATTGATACACGCACATGTATAGGCATTTTATGGAAAATATCAAGTGTCAGTAAGTAACATTATATTCTGTAAAAGATACTCCTTCCTGTCTTTCAGATGGAAAATCTTAGGGAATCAAGAAGAAATAAAATGGTACAAAAGTATAGACCAGAAATTACTTGCTTAATAAAGATAAAACTCCTGAAGTATGAGGTACTGTAGTGAAAGTGCATGCACGTTTGGGTAAGATATAGGAATCTACAATTATATATATACAAATAAATGTGTTCCAGTTGCTGTCCTCAGTTTCTTAAACATTTTCATCCTGGCTAGAAAATTGATAAGCCAAATTTCCATGTAGAGATGAGTTCAGCCATTTTTAAATATAAGAAAGAGATTGGGTCAAGAATAAGAAACTTGTGGTACTGAGATACTATACTTTGGGAAAAAAACCCAACCTTATTGTAAAGAACTTGAGGAATGATTAGGTGAAAATTAGTGCAGATTTTTATACTTTATGGTCCCTTACATTTCATATTTTATTGATAATAACAGCATTCTTAACGGTGACTCCTTATTCAGGAGACAGTTTGCATGTGTAGTAAATTGTCTGTATATTAAGAATGCACTGAATATTTGCAGGAAATATGCCTTTGCAAACATGTATCAAGCCATGTGTTATTTTCTAATAGTAAATGGAGAATGTGTCCATAACAGAATATTCAGGAGAAGAATGTGGATACCCTTAGCTGAGAAACATTTCACATTTCAAGTGTCTATATCCCAAATGTGAGTCTAAATGTTGAATTGAAACAATTATATTATATTATATATATGTGTTCTCATAGTCATGTGGCCATTTTGCAATTCTCTTACAACAAGATAGCTGAAGCTCCTTTTCATCAAAAGGATTTAAAATCAGCTTTTTAAACTAAAAATGAGCTTTTCCAATTACTCCTAAAACTTGAAGTAGAAATGTTCAAAATGTAGATAAAGACTATCAGAAAGACGTGTCAGAAAATACTTTTTTATTAAAAAGTAAAAGATTCTGTAAAAAATTTAATTTTTTTTTTTTCAAAAAGAAAAAGAAATTATTTGGAGTTGGATTTTTTCCCCGGTTCATTATCAATATGTTATTGGTTTCAGCTGCTGAAAATTGGGATTCAGTCTTGAGGGCTGGCCAAACACTGGACTGATGAGTGACTGACAAGACTGTGAAGTCTCTGTCCACAGAGATGTACAGAATGCAACTGGACACAGCTCTGCGCCACCTGATCCATGTTCGCCCTTAGGCAACCTCCAGAGGTCCTTTGCAACCTAAATTATTCTGTGATTCCGTAACTACAATTTCTCTCTTCAATACTAAAATTTCAATTCCAACTAATTATAGAGCAATTTGCAAAATGTATATCTTTTACGAATATGCTGTAGATTCTGGATCCAGCTATTTCTTTGATGTCTTTGCTCCCTACAAACAGAAAGGAAATAATATGCCTGGTAATACTTTGAAGGTCTTTCGTCTTCTGAAAAGAAACTGCTTTAGGAGCGTCTCTGGACAAGCTTCTCTGAGGAGAGCAGAGTCTGCGTGAACAGCCTAAAGCAGCAATCAACTGAATCAACAACCTAATGGCAGCAATCAGTTCCCACAAGGACATTTCTTCTATAGCACAAAGGATATGTAAAGATAATGAAAAAGAGGACTCAGCATTTAGCACAGACTCCTGAGCAATACTTTCACTGAAAAACAGCAGAATCATTGCCATATGATAATGGTTTACACTCACGCAATATAATTAAAATGCCTACACTGATAGGTGTATTTCATATTCCTCTTCTTCCCTTTTCTATGTCCCTGAAACAAGACAACTAGAACATCAGTTGACCCCAAGAGTAGGAAGGGTTATTGTTCAAATACCGTGCCAGGTTTAGTACTCCAACTCACCGGTTCATTACCACAGCTTAGCCAAGCTAATGTATGCTAGCTGACCTTTGGGAACTCTGTGTGTATTCCTAGACCACCAAAGATATAGGATACAACAACTTCATATAGTTTTCTTTCACTGAGGTTTTAGCTGATACAGGTTTCATCTCATATTTGCCACAGGCTGAGTGGGTGTGATGACAATTGCTGTGGTCACAGTTGATATATATCAATTTATTAAACATGTAAATATGTCTGAATTTTAGGGAACAGAACAACTCATGACTCTAGGACTCAAGTGGGAGCCAGTCATAAGCTTTGGTTCAGTGTTTTGTAAAAATCACTTTGTTCCTATTTTAATTCTGTAACTTGAAATTGTGGATAGTACGGCACCTTTTTTCCTGCCATTGGCAAATTTCAAGAGAAGGTACATTCCTTAATTTTTTCAAATTATTTGGAAGTAGTATATGTCTATAACTACCTTTTTATAATTTGAGTAGAGCAGCATTTTCTGTTCGGACTGTGAGGAGTGTGTTTGGTTTAGCCACCTTCATGTTTTTCTCCCTATGCAGTAAATGTTTCCATTCCTATGGAGAGAATTTCCATACATTCATGTTTGAAAATAAAAATGAAATGGAAGCTGTGCTAATACTAGAGAAGTATTTTCACATGTACTCTAACCCACTCAATTACTTTTCAGTCAATGAGTAAGTAAATCACCAGATATATCACTAGGCTACGAGGTATTGATTTGCTTGCTAACTTAACTCATGGTAAATGAAGGCTGGCCTTGAGCTGGAGATCAGGGACTATTTTTTGCTGTACTTCTCTAGAGTCATGATCCATTCTTTGGCTTTTAAAATATATCTCTAAAATAAGTGTGTATATAGTAAGTAAATATAAAATAAGTAAATACATAAAAGTAATGGAAGCATATGAAATGGAATATTGAGGCAAACCAAAATTTGTAACCCCATAAGAGACTGTAAATTCCTGTTTTCTCTGTGTGCTCGATATTGCAGTTTTTACTGATGGAATACTCCCATCAACATTAGATCAAGTCTTATAAGGGCACCATATTCAAAGTACTTAATTTGAGAGTCCTCTGGAGTCCCAATTCAGAGGTCACCCCTGCCTTTTCAAAGGAGTATGCTACAGGGACGCCGATAGAGAATCCATCCTCAGCAACAGATTTTTAATGCATTCTACTGGTATGCGTTTAATGTGTAGCCATAGCCTACAGAATTTTAAAATAAAGAAAAACCATGCATTGCGCTTTTAGAAAGTTATTCATGGGATTTTCCCCGTATTTTTTTCTGGTCTTCAGACACTGGTGGCTGAGAAACACATACTGTTCTCTTCAGCTGCATAACTACCCTGCTAGCGATTAATTACTTAGATACTTCCGAATAAATAGGATGTAAAGAAATACCTAACAAAAGCCTAATGCATCTCCAATGATGGAACCCCGTGCTATGCCGGAGATGAATAACCTTTTCAATTTTTTTTTTGAAAGACAAGCAGATTATTCAAAATTATGGCAATCAGATACTGGCAGAGAAGAAAAATAGAGATATGCTGAACAGAAACCACTTAAATGCTGCGAGTCTCGATAATATAATATTTCCACAACTGTTTCTGTTTAAAACTAATAAAAATAAACATAAAACATTCCCTTCTCCTCCTATCAAATTCATTACTTTGAGCGACAAAATGACAAAATGATTAGCTGTTAATAAGGCCCTGGTTTAAAAGATTGACTGACATTGCATTACTCATTTAATTTCCGCTTCTCCTAGGTTTTTTTTTTCTTCCTCCAAGCACAGAGGGAATTAATATTATCACATCAAAGGCCTCCCTTTAAATGGGGGAGAAAAATCATTTAAAAGGACAGAGGCTGTGATTATTCAAACTAGGTTATTTGCACCTTGTATATATAACGATATCATGGTACAACTTCATTTTGTTCAAATTGCTGTCAGTCACTAATAGAAGAAATTTGCTTCCGTTTTATCAGCGCTATTGTGTTCAGTCAGATTTGTGGGTGTGGGACGGGGGGTTCAGGGTGGGCATTAAACATGAAATCTGATAAGAAGGATATGAGGAACGGGGAGTAAGGAAGGCACCGAGCGAAGGGAGACTGATTGTGAATCCAACATTCACAATGCAAATGCTTTTCCCCCCCGCTCTTCCTTCGTGGTTTTCTTCCCTCTCTGTGCGCGTTGTTTTTATTTAAAGACACAGATACGACCACACACCAAAGTGCAAGAGTGAGCCTCTGTGGAATATGAGATTTAGCAATACGACTCTGTGCTCTGGTATTTTATTTCCTTTCACTTTGATTCCTGACAGACAAATTATTCTAGGGATGATTTAACACCTAAAGATGTATGTCATATTCCATAAAATAGTTGTATCGGTGGGAAAAATTATGAGTGGCACAACCCTTGGCCTAGCAACAGCCAATGATCTATCAGCATTTAAGTCTTGGCAGATTGAATTATTCCCCTCTCTAACTGTAACTGTGTTAGGGCTTGCATGACAAACAGTCCACTTGTCAAATATTTATCCTTCCTCCTAAAAAAA
>VYXH01003575.1:259524-270268 GCA_013397275.1 Burhinus bistriatus
TCGAGGGGGAAAAAAAATGACCAGGAGAAGGAGGGGGGGAATATAAGTGGTAAAAGACCAACCACAGCATGAAATATGAAGCATAAATCACTGGGGTCAGAGAGAGCAGGGGAACTTGGTTACTAAGGCTCCAGATGGATTAAATAACGCACGTCCTGAGGGAGGGTGGGAAGGCGAGTGCTAAAATAATAACAGAACAGAATGCTCCTATGTCGAAAGGTTTGAAGACAAGCCTTGTTAATTCAGAAAACAGCAGAGTTAAATTAGCCCAGGTCCCTGTGAAAAGTAGTGTTACATATTGTGCAGCAGAGATAAATTTTCACTCACTCTCTCCAATACACTGGCCACTGACAGGTGACTGCTGTGAGTAGTTCATTAAAATGTCCAATTCATGGGAGACTTTCAAAATTTATAATGCTTCCTATAGACGACAGGGTCAAGTTCAATGAGAAAGGAAGAGAGCAAAGTAACTAAAGGAATTATTCACTAATTACCTTTTAAACACATTCGCAATTTCTTTTTTTCAACAAGCATTAACTTACTTTTAATGCCTCCAGGTTTACGGCTTTAAATCAGAGAGGGAGATCAGAGTTCAACACACATTCCTGTTTTCACTGTCCTCTGGATGGAAGATTTTTGAACGTGTAAGACTGTGTGCTATAGCCCTTAGAGTAAACGATTTTAGAAGATATAGGATCAGACCTTTAGCAGGGAATGTAAGAGTGATGATAATTTTAATTAGGTTTCATTTACCTGTAAGCCAAGAATATACACTGAAGTTCAGTAATTACCAGTGGGGTGGATCATACTGTATATTATTAAAACTACTGGACATCTGTGACAAGACCTCACTGCACATAAATAACCTTATAGTGTTATCTGGGATAAAATATCTTTTCCTAATGGAATACGTGAAGTTGTATTGTTTCGCAACATTTCAGCCATGATGACTAAGCTATTCCAGAAATATTCTAAAATTTGAAGAATTATTTGCTTATTCTGGGCTAAAAAGTCTTTTAGATAGGAAACTGTAAATTCTACAGGATTTGGAGGAAGGACTGTAATGATAGCAGGAAAATAATGCATGCTGTTTGTGTGTTTTTGAAAATCTTTCCAAATTTATCTATAGCCTGATGAAAAATATACTTCCCCATGCTAAACTGGGCATTTTCATCCATGCCGATGGATGAGTAGGACTTTTCCTGAAATTGTAGCTTTAAGCTGCTGCAGACTGTGTCAGACTTCCTGTATCTCGTCATGCCTCTGCCACCTGCAAAGCCTTCTAGCGTAGGGTTTAGTCTTGCTCTTAGTCCTCATATAGGTGACAATTATTATTGCTGCCAGTTTCTCCATTAGCTCAGCCTTGAGTCCTGAGACCCAAAACCCAGAAAGCTATCTATCTACAGAATGTTTTGAATTGACACTATAACAGGAATATATTTTTGGACATTTCTGACTGTGTAAACAGCATAAAACTGGTCAACAACTTGACTTTCTTCTGAATGATAGTGATGGATTGGTAGAACACAAAGACTAACAAGCTGGGATGGGGACAATGGATTAGTTCAAAGGGTTGGAAGAGTCCTTTTTGTCAAAAGAACAGGAAAATATGATTAATTGAAAATTATAAGGAATGAGATAGAAGAATAAATGAGTCAAAGGACAGTTGGAGGAGGATCCCAAAGGAAAAGTGGAAGAGTTATTTGTAAGAAAACATTATCCATTTCATGAGGCAAAGGTCCTGTGGAAAAAAAAATAGAATCTGATCATATTATTAACACCTTTATAATAATACATGCACTGTCAGAGTAAATTAAGGTTGCATAAGCAATTTTAATTCTGGGGTTTTCTAATTTTTTAATGCTTGATTTTGCAACCTTAATAGCTTATTTTAATATATTTTTATGTGCAATTATAGAAAGTGCAGAGCCTTTTGATTTATTGCAAATGAATATTCTTTGTTTGCTAGAGTCATGTACATCATTAGTTCAAGTGGAAAAGCAGCATTTAGATTATATGTGTTTAGAGTGTCATGTTATGGCTTTCTAAGGCATACCTGGCCGCGTTAAAACTCTCATGAAAACATGTGGTGAGAAGAAAAAGATGGATGTGATTCAGACAGCTGGCTTTTTGGGTATATTTGTAAATTTGTTCATAATTATTCAGAACGTTGTTTTTAGAAATGAATTACCATAAAAAGACCTTTAATTGTTATTTTAGTAAAAGATTAAATATATTTTAAACCAGTCTCTAGAGGGTTTTTTATTCTTTTAAGGTTGGCCCAATATAATGTTCAAACAGTTGACTAAATGGTATGAATAGTCTCATTAACTTCAAATGAAACTAAGTTAAAATTATCATTACTTCTTTAGTGGAACAAGACCTTTTGATAATTGTTTAAAAATAATATTTGTGAGATAAATCCCTGTATAAAATGTCTCAGATCTTTTCATATATAGATTCCCAGACAGCAAGAAAAGAAACAAATTTTTAAATCTCGGTAGCTTACTTTGTCCCTTCATTACTAAATGTTATTGAAAGCTCCTTATGGGTTTTTCCATAATTACTCCACTTGGGCATGGTATTTTTTTCTTGTGCGATCTACATCATGCTATCCTCACCATGCTCCACAGCATCCGTCCTCGTAGAGGGTAATTTTGCTTCAGAAAATGCTTAATGACATGATGCTAGATCTCAGTGGCATGTCCTACCCTTTGCTTACCAGTGGGATTCCTGTGCTGTCAGAGGCTGAGTCTCAGGAAAGGGAACATGGCCCCAGACTGTGCCATTACATTTTCTGTGTCTCCCAAATGAGGCCAGGGATAATGAATATCGTCCCTATCACAACCACTATTCCACTCCACTGTTTGTAACCCATGGATTTATGATCTTAAAGACAGCCTTTTATATAACCAATGAAAATAATTACATCTAGTGAAGGGGAGGGGGACACAGACAATTGTTATTCATCCTCCATGATGAGGATGCACTTCAGCTGCACTTCAACAAGACCCCTTTGTGTGAATAAAATGAGGAGGGTTTTTACCTGTGAAGCTACGACATTTACCTAGATGTACAAAAGTAAAAAACACCTTTTTCAGATACTTGATTTTAGATCATTTTAGAACTCAATTGAATTGCAACTTTTTGAGGGGTTTCATTCCAAACAACATTTTGGCATTCCAAAACTTTTTACGAAATAAAAATTATCTCAAAAATGTAGTTGGAAAGACTGAAATACTTCCTTTGATAAAGTTTTCTGTTTCACGTGAGTACTGAATATATAGATTAGATGTATATATAAAATATATAGATAAATATCAGTACATATGTGTTTATAATATTAAAATGAATAATCTTTGTGTTTCAGTGAAACGGAGCAAAAATGTTTAAAAAGTGCTCATTTTATCTCATTTATCACCAAGGGGAAAAAAAAAATATTCCATTTTCTATTTAAAAGTTGTGCAATTGACATATTTCCATCAAATATTTCAGTTTTATAAATCTACATCTTTCAGTCAAAACCTGCTCAAATGGTATGCCTACTCTAGTAAGTATTTTCTTATCCTAAAAGACAATAACCTGCTCTCACGTCCATGTGGCCTTCATAGATTCTGTAACCTTTTTAAAACAAGAGAAGGTGGACTTGACTCAGGAAGCAAGTAGAGTGTGAGAAGCACTTCCAGGGAAATCGAGAGACCACCTGCTAATGTCATGCTTTGTCAGGTGAGCAACAGTACATGCAGTTTTCACAACTCCTTAAAGTGCAGAAATAACTAAGGCCTGCTATTGAGCATGGTGCAGCTTTGGTTACCACCTACAGAAAGAGAAGAATGAATTACTCACACTCTTATTTTGTTGAGTGACCACTAATATATGAATAATCAGTATAGACGTAAAAATACATTTTGAGAAATATAGATTCTTCTGATTTTTCTATAGCTGTCTCAGTGTGCTGTGTTTTTTGCAGTGTCTCTGGTGCCAAGCATTCTTAAAAATACTCAAAGATGAATACATATATATTTACTTTTGGTTGAATGTCATTTACTTTTTGAATAAGTAAACAAAACTCTTCAGGTTCACATAGGTATTTCTTGTGTACTTCTAGAAACTTTTCTATCTGTAGTGGAAGTCAAAAGAACTTCTGACAGTTCAAAAGTAGCCAAAATGAGAAAAAGACTCCAGCAGATGATAGGATGGCGTTAACATCACTAGAATTTTTCTTTTCAATGATACTATTTTCTGTTAACTAACTAATTAAAATACAAGTAATAAAAAAACCTTGAGCTTTTTGTTGTTGTTACAATATCTGCAGCAGCAGAGACAAAAGATTACTACCACTTGCTCATGTTCTTGAGTAATGTCATTCTGGTCACTTCATAAACTAAGGAAGAAAGACACAAAGAATGCATACTATGACAGCTCTTTAGATTATACAATTCTAGTGTTATTATTCATATATCGTCCTCTGAAATCATACAGAAAAGCTCCGAGCATCTGTGAGTTTCACCTGACAGGTGGTGTCCTCTACATTTTCCTTATCCAGCAGCGGCTTGGATGGCTGTGGAATTTTTCAGCACTGCAAGCAACAAGGTTTCACAGGAATAGGAGATGGCTAATGTCAGATACAATAGACTTGTATGTTTCATGGAGATGAAGATCTGGACCCCACTTGGTGCTTCTGTTAGAAGAGTCGCTTTTGGCATCCCTTGAGTGAATAGTGCCCCACTTCTCGCCTATCTCCTGATTCCACTGCCTGTAGTTGTTAGGTTGGCTGAGAGTTAGAGCTAGATAGAGTGCGAACAGCTTCTGTTTTGCAGGCTCTCTTCTCCATCTTAAGGATCAGTCTGATCACAGTTTGTTCTACTAACGAAAGTAGAAGGGAGGTGAGAGAGCAGTTTTACCAGCCTTGTCTGCCACAGGCTGCTATTCCTCAAAGAAAATTGTGTTTCCTTGAGCGTTTTAGGATTTATCCCCAAAAGGAAAACACATTTTCGAGAATTTCTTCCATCCTTGCATCCACTGCACAGAAGAAGGAATTTTGTCAGTAATGCAAAGATTGTGAAAGGCTTCTTATAGCTTTTCTGCTTCATAAATGCATGTCAGAGACAGAAATGAGAAACAATTATTCGGTGTGTTTCACAGCGAGAGTTCAGATCCTATCACATCTGTAGCTTGCTGATGAGGCATGGTCCATTTTAGAAGAATGCTATTCTGTTCGACAGTCCTAGCTATTCGTGGAAGAGTAGCACACTCTGACAAATTCAGAATTCTCCTGGAATGATTTCTATACAATTAACATATATTTCTATCAATTTTTGTTTGTTTGAGCTTTATTGAGTAATAACAGATTGCTGCATTTTACATCTGTCTCGAGAGTACTCTAATCAGACATCCACTGGGCGACAACCTGCAGCAACTTTGCTCCAGATGTTAAAATCATACATTTAGAAAAGAAAGGTTACTATTTAGATAAGTTTATGCACACTTAAATAGGAAATACATGTTCTTTTCAGAGATAATTTCACAAGTCTCATTTTTTAAAATACATAATACAATAAAACATATGTTCCTCAACAATGAACATCTACATAGGAAACTAAATTGCAGATCACCTTTGAGCAAACCCATTTCTTTAATCCCTTTGTTTTAAATAACTGAAATCAGCAGTTTTCCTAGCCTATGAAACTAATAAATAGCTGGATTATGTATGGCTTTTTCTTCTGTCAAAAGAAATACATGTATTTATTGAAATAAGTAATGGGAATTTTTATGCAAAAAGATAATTAATAAAAGGAATGATATTTGTATAAAAATGGTGTTTAGCTCGGTAGTGCATCCTCAGTCAACTCTACAATACCTTTCATCCAACATTATAAAACCACTTATATTCAATACTGATAAATGTGCTACTTCGTAAAGCTACAGCTTAAATAGCGTTTCAAAGCTGTACCTGGCAAAACAATAGTAAATGCATTTTGATAAAATTTCTGTTCTATTCTAGGGGGATTTATTTCTAAAATGGTGGTACGCTTTCCACCTTATAAAAAAATTAAACGTGTTCTGGCAGCATCTTCATCTGAATAGCAGCTTGAAGGGCTTTTGAAGTACTGCTGCTATGTCTGAAAGACTCTGTATCAGGACCTTGTTTGTCAGCCTGCATGTTTGTCAACATTGATATATCAAAGAGGTCAGGTCAATAGCGCTTCAGTATAAAGTGACCAGGACAGGGTCAAATAGAAGCCCTGAGCCTTGTATGAAGATCAGATGGGAAAAATGTGAAGTACATTTAAAAGAAGCCAATTGCTTTTCTCCCTTCACTGGATGCGGGTGTACATTTGTTGACCTGGATGGTGCTTTTTAGATTATGAAAAGAAGGTAACTTTTAGCAGTATTAAAATAGGCAAACATTAGGAGCAGAAGCAGAACACTGCAAAGTTTGAAAATCCTCTTCAGGTCTTAAAACTTCATAAGAGGATGTGGAGGTGGAGTGAGGATGGAAGGAACAGGAGTGGAGGCCAAAATCACACTTCCTCTGGCACAACATATTCCCAGCCTGCATAATGCTCCCAAACATACCCATGATCAAGTCTAGATGTCGTATCCATCCCTCGTTCAGGCATCAGCAATGCTGACTTTCTTTGCCCCTCTGTATATATGTGTCTTTTCAAAATCTGTCCTCATTTTAGGCTGAGATTACACACACCAGTCAAAGATGGTGCCTTTGATCAGTTATCATCTGCTTTTACAGATGGAGGCAATGTGATTTGCCCAAGGCTGCAGAGCAAATCAGAAGCAGAGTCAGAAACAAAATCTGGATCTAGATTTAAATAGATCTGTTACCAGTAGAGCAGCCGAGCAATAGACTTTGCATATTTATGCCATTTCAGCCAAACACTGCAAACAGTATTGGATTTTCCAGCCCGAGAAATGTAATTACAACAATATGTTATTGATTTGCATGGTGCATTCTGATGTTGATACTAAACACTTTACTGGAGAACGGATAATAATACGACTGGGTAGATGGACAGCTGCCATAAACCAAAAGGATGTGATGACATTTCTGCAAGGAAAATATCCCGGTGGATCAGAACTGATGTTCAGCAGTTTAAGCAGAAAGTCAGATGTTAGGACATTGAACTCAAAAGCCCCCACCTAGTACACTGTCACTCGGCTGTCTGTCAGAGCGAGCTGGGCTAACACCAAAACAAAACAAACATTTACAGCTAATCTCTACTGAAGGTTTTAAAAATTATTCCAAGCATTTATTCAGCTACAATCCAAGGACAGGTCTTCACTACCACCAAATTAAGAGACATTTTACACAGTGAGATCAAGATGTTTTTAGTTGGCTCAGCTGAAAAAGGAGTCCTCAGAGCACTATTATCTGTGCTGGTTTTCTGAGTGAAAAACAAAACGAATGAAAGCCAGAGAAAGAATTTCTTTTCAAAACAGACGTGTATATGTGCTGAGGGCTGACACACTTTTATCACCATTAAGAGAGCTGTCCTTAGATCAGCATTGCTTATTCAGGAAAAGAAATATCTGACAAGGTATGGCATGCATCTGTTTATATTTAGTGTCCCTTAGCAGAAAGTTGACAAGATCTGCCCAGGAGGTTTACAACCTTGTGCTTACCACCGCTACCCTTTTTCCCCCCTTCTCTCTCTACATAAGGAACATTTTTGCTGTTTTGAGATATAAAATGGCAACCTTAGGTTTTGTGGTTTTTTATGCCTTCCCCCTAGGTTTTTCTATTAAGGTCAACATTGCTTCAGAGTCCACCTATCACTTCTAATCCAGTTGTTTCCAGTATTCATTATATCACTTCCTAGCATAAAAAATATCACCTTCCTTGACTCTATCTGTGAGTCCTACTGCTCATCATGAAGAAATTCAGAGCTGTTGAATGATGATAGGTTAGAGTGAATAAAAAAGTGCCTGCAACAACAACAAAATAATAAAAAAGGGGAAAAAAAGAAGTGGAGAAGAAGGTTTCTGAAGAATGTGGGAAAGATAAATAGGACTGATACTTTGTTTCATTGTCAGTAGCACTCTGGGGTTATTTGAAGCACTTATTTATGCACTGTAAGCAGAACAATACTGTAGAAGAAATGATTAAATACCAGCTCTCCGAGCAATAGACATCTCATTGTGGCAGGCCTAGACTCACCACTGGGTGGTTTTGATAAAGGCAATATGAGTTGATAACTGATACAGTTTGCCAGGGAGTCATCTGGGGATGCTGACAGCTACTATGCTTTAATAAAATCATTAGAATGTAAATGTTTTTATTGCGAAATAAAGAGCCTCCAGCAAAGTTGACACTATCGCTGCTCCCTCCACTGAATGAAAGCACCGATTAGCATTCAAATGATATAATGATAGTCTGGTTATCTTTATTAAAATTTTTCAAATCGAGTCTTCATTTTGCATGATTGAGTTTTAAACAAATGCAATATTCAGTAGGCTGGTGAGCCAGTCTGAACACTCTTGAAATAATTAAAGTGTGCCTTTTATTTTTTTAAACATGTGTTTCATAAGCAATGAATTGGATTTGCTATTTTAATATGACAATATCTAGTTAGCTTTGCATAAAATAGGGATGTTATAGCATAATTATTGAAAGGGTACAACTTTTAAACATATGTTTCATAAAGCTGAATTCAATTTTCTGAAATGTGACAATGCCAGTCAGCTACTGAAATAGTATCAAAGGATGACTTGATTGTTTAGGTTAATTCCATGGACAATCTTTACTATGTCATAATTGATGGTAAATGGTATGCTTTGTGGTATTTATTTTCAAAGGAAACACAGAACCCATTTCCCATAATGTTCATCAATTCGGGGTTCAGACTTTTCAACTGCAAGAAAATGAAGCAGATTCTAAGCAAATAGTCGAGACCCTGAATTTCTGCAACATATGGTTTAACATAAACCAGCAGAGGTTTTGAACTATCCAAGAAGAGCCTGAGGAAAACTGAAGAATAAATTAACTCATCTAAGTCCATTACATTGCACTCTACATATGATCAATCAGTCATTAATAAATATTTAGAAATCTCATAGGACTTGATCTTCTTTTCAATACTTCTTTCAGTCTTGTCAACTTAGGCTAACCTTTCTCCTGGATTAACCAACCCTATAAAACATACCATACTACAGATACCAATAAATACACAGTATTGTAAGCAAGTATGCTTTGGCTGGTTCTTGGTTATAAAGAATCAAAAGAATCAATGATGACATAAATGTTCCTTAAAAAAATGTGTTCCTGAAATAGCTGTCGTATTGATTCCAGCCTGAGACAGCTTCAGAGCTGAATTGTAAGAAAAAAAAAAAAAATCTGAATAGCTGACAAACTCTTGTATCCATTGTTTGAGGAAGAAATGGATAGTGTAGGTGCATTCTTAGTTCTTAACTAGTCTTTTATTACAATGACTTTCTGAAGATGTCCTGGATGTTTTAGAAGATTCTAAAGAATCAGACATTTCACTATTTACATTTCACTGAAGAAGTGCCAGGGAGTATCATCAAAAGGAGGAATATAAATACCCCTCTGGTAACAAAGCTAACATGTGAGAAAACAGGAATGCTAAAAAAATATCCTTTTAACTCTTGCGCATTAGGAAATACTGGCACACAAAGCTGCATTTTTGTGTTATTGGAAAAAGTCAGCAAATAATTGAGTGTGGGGTGGTTTGTTATTTCTTTATTTTGGTTGGTTGGTTGGTTTTTTTTATTGATATATGATAGCATTTGGAAGAGAAAGAGACTTAACTGCAAAATTAGAATTTTACATGTATGTCAATGTGGTCTCATTACACCAATCTGACTAAATGGGACCAGAACATCTTTAGCAGTAGAATCCAAGAGAGGACTAGCTAGCGTTGTGGCACCTGCTGTTGAGGAAAACACATACCTCTTTCTACCCAAAACATGTGGTTACCATCTAAAGGACACAGGAAATGGTTCAGGCCAGAGCATTCCTTCCCCTGTGCATCAGATTTCCGAACAGTCTGTAGAGCACTCTGCATCATCCTCAGAGATGACGTACTGCTTTGCGCCTGGGGATTAATCCCTCCCAGAGAGGGAGAGCACCTCTCCTGTCTATTGCCAGTGCAGCCAGTCTGGTCCAAATGAGGGATATCGCAGCGGTCTTTGGAACTAAGCTTCAACAAATGCTTTGTAGGCATTATTTAGAGTTTTACTAGGCTACTGAGCTGGAAGAAGAAAAGCTTTCCAGTTTATAGAAACATGCGTTATATAAACACCCTCTTTTAATGACAACTTGAAAAAGTGAGAGCAAGACAGTGGTGGATCTGCATAAAAGCCATTTTAACACAGATTATGTTGAATGACCAAGGGAAGTCTTTTCACTATCACCCACAAAATATTCCTATTTGCAAACCTTCTTGTGGGGTAACATACCTTATTCACACAATCACTTATGTTGGTACTGGGCATATAACATCTTTTTCAATTCTTTCAAATTTTTTGTAAAATAAACTGGAATTTTTTCAGGCAGAAATGTTCTCTTCACAGAGAAATGCAAGTGCAGACCTGGTACTTATACAAATTGGTTCACTGGGACAGGTATTGTACCAAAAGCCTAATTTGGTTGTAACATGGAGTTTTGTAAAACAGATCTGATCAGTGTGTCTGGTTATACTCAAAGTCTGAGGTGGAAAAAAAAAAAAAAAAAAAAAGGGTTTTCCCTTTTTTTTTTTCCCCGCCC
>VYXH01003575.1:278728-341939 GCA_013397275.1 Burhinus bistriatus
TGTGTCCAGTTCTGGGCTCCCCAGCTCAAGTGGGACAGGGAACTTCTGGAGAGAGTCCAGTGTAGGGCAACAAAGATGACTGGGGGATTGAAGCATCTCCCTTAGGAGGAAAGGCTGAGAGAGCTGGGACTCTTTAGCCTGGAGAAGAGAAGGCTGAGGGGAGACCTTATTCTTGCTTAGAAGTATCTAAAGGGTGTGTTGAAGGAGGATGGAGGCAGACTCTTTTCAGTGGTTCCCAGTGACAGGACAAGGGGCAATGGGCACAAGTTGGAACATAGGAAGTTCCATTCAAACATGAGAAAAAACTTCTTTATGGTGAGGGTGACAGAGCCCTGGAACAGGCTGCCCAGGGAGGTTGTGGAGTCCCCTTCTCTGGAGATTTTCAAGACCCGCCTGGATGCAGTCCTGAGTAATGTACTCTAGGCATTCCTGCGTCAGCAGAGGAGTTGGACTAGATGATCTCTAGAGGTCCCTTCCAACTCTAAAAATTCCGTGATTCCGTGATTCCGTGATAAATGGTTCTAGAGTTCAGGGTTCGCGATTCATTCCAGTCATTTTGTTTTAGTCTGACTGTGGCAAAGTGACAACAGGGTGTTTGCTGTACAATCTTCAGTAACCAACTGAAATTTTAACACAGAAAATAGACGGTGGTTTTCACTTCAGAACTGTGAAAAAAGGATGTTAGGATGAATAACATTATGGAGGAAGTTGTCTTTTATGCCAGATGCCACTTTATTTCACATGTAACCCTTTCATTTTTGGTATTGTATTGTCTTACACTAATTGTCACCTGTTCTTTAATTTATTGTCTTACACAGACCTTGAGCAGTTATTCCTTTAAAGACACCTTTCAATATAAACACTGATGTTTGATCATCAAATCAATACTACACAAATGAAGTGAAAGGATAGTCATTGTGAAACACAAGAAGACAGAACTGGCCCATACTTATCAAAACACTAGTGCTGTGTCCCAGAGGCAGGAAACATAACCGTTACAGTAAAGGTGAAGATTTAGGAAATGACTTTTCAATATTTAATACAGCATGTCGACTCAGATTGCACTTAATATTTGCTATGCATTAAACCAGAAAAAAAAAAAAAATCATTAATTTGGTGACCAAGGAAATTCTTTTCTTTAGATCAGATTTTATTCTTAAATGCACATACTTTTCTTGTAATATTAAAAAATAAATATAGTATACTTGACTATCCAAATGTGACTTTTTAGCACTTTTGCAGTATTTCTTATAGCTGTTTTTAAACAGAAAAATATCTTGTACATAAACTGTGCCTTCTGCATTTCTCGTATATTTTAATATCAAATTATTTTGAAAAATAGCTTTCTGACACTGTTTTCTGATATGTAATGTTTTATTATGCACATAGAATTCTGTATGAGTGTGCAAAATTTAAACCTGTTCAGTGAGGATGTAAAAAGCTACAAGTATATGTAAAAGAATATCTTAGCTCCTGTAACCCATCCTTTCCTACTGTTGGACTATCTAATTTTAGATCAGATGCTTTAAAGAAAAAGCACTAGGAATAATTTTCCTTAAAGCTTTCCTAAGAATTCTTATTAAGTTATATATCCAGATATAATGGAACCTTTCTGAAGCATGAAATAATTGCATGTATCCTTATGTCAAATAAAAATGGTTAGAGTATTGACTTAATTAAGCCACTGATCTGTACCAGCGGCTATGTTCATCATCTTAGGTTCCTGCTGTCTTTCAGAATAAGTGGGCTTCTGTGTATATCATCCATCTCTGGTATTTCAGAAGTCTTACAGTCAACATAAAAAAGTGAAAATAAAAGGTACAGAAGTATTTTCCACTACTTTCACAACATAATCTGTTTATCATTTTTAAAAAAATGGTTACATTTACATTTAGTGACTCTTGTATACAAGTCATAATGTCAAGAAATCCATTTGCTCTTTAATAAAACTTATTATAATGTCTGAAGGCTTGATTTATGGACAGGTCTGTCGTCACCTTGACTGTCTGAACCCTTTCATTTACTGCAAGAGTTCCAAGACAGGTCATGATATTTACACTAGGTCAGAATAATAATGTCATCAGGATCACAGTCCCTGACAATAGCCTATTTGTCTCATTTAAATAATGAACATCATTGGTGAAAATTGCAGACTGAAACCACAACATATAAAGGACAGTAGAACGCGACCATGCAGGGTACGAAGAGCCTGTATCGATACAAATCATGACCTACTTGCTCTAATTTGCTAGCCAACTATTTTTTGTTATTCTTTTCAAAACAATCTCCAGCAGTATCCAGATGATCATGAGAATTGTACCAATTCTGACAAAAGAATATTATTTTTAACAAATATGAGGGTGTATGCGGTGCTGATTTTCTCATGGCATGGTAATGCCATGGTTAATATGTACATGATATACTTTTCAGATATATTAGAAATCATTTATAGGAAATATCTTTCTCCTTGCTGTTTAAAAAAAAATAATTTTCAGCTGCTTAAAAAGTGCTTCCTGGACTACTTCATGTATTCCAATCCAATGTATTTCAAAACACCGTGAATAACTAGGTACCCTTCTGTACAATTTAAGGATTGGAATATAATGTTACCATGCCAAAACTCATTTTGGACAAAGGACACAAAGGACAGCTGCCTGTTCAATGTCCATTTCACAAAATTCAGCAACCCAAGTTAGAAGCCTATTTTCCATCCACAATGAATGAGAAGAGGTTGGCACCTAAGACTGAAGCTTCTAATGTTGCATGGTGAGTAGGTAAAGCCAGCTAATAGGAAGTACAGACTTGATGCACCCCATGTACTGAGGTCAAAAGTCCTACTTTTGACACCTGTCTTGTGTACACCCATGTGTAGGTGCCTCCGTGCACCTACCACTCACACAGTAGTGACCTGCTGACCAGCTGCCATGAGCCTAGGGCTCCTGCAGCAGGGTTTAGTGCACAGCACGTCCTTTAGCTAATGCATTCTGCCCAAGATCCCCAGTGATCCTCCATTAAATGTTGCGCAGCACCTCTGGAAAGCCTGTGATACAGTGCTGTGCATACACATGGTGCTGTATGACCAGTAATACCTCCCTAACCCACACACTGAAAGATATGCATCAAGAAAATCACGCATTTCCTATCTAGATGGCAGGTTTTATTCTCATTCCTACATCACTCTTTGATTGAATTTGCACTATAGAGACTGAAAGATTAAGTGTTTGCCAAATGTACTTTTCTCAAAATACTTTGTTTAATCAGTGCTTTTTTGAGTTAATACATTCTAGTGGGATCGTTTCTGTCTTCCATAGCTCTCTAATGATAGAGAAGGAAGGAGAGAAATCTAAACCAAGAAACACTGGTGGTTTTGCTCCTAAGAGCACTGTTTCATTACAGTTCTGTCTTGGGAAGGCATGTGACAGTTTGCTCTAATGTGGACAAAGCATAAATTTTGAAGCTGTGAAATAGAAGTCTGTGCATGGACAGTTCCAAGAGTAAGCAATCACGAAAAGGTATGTAGTTCATGGGGAACCGTGCATGCACCATACATCTGTGTAGCTTAATATGGCACATGCGTGACATGCTACTTCTCATTTTCCTTGCTTTCTTTTTGAATAAAAGGATAATTTTCACAACATTTATTGAAATAGTGGATGTTTCAAACCTGCATTTCATTTTTGACCAGTTATAAGGAGGTTCCTTCAGATAATAAGTCAGTAATTCCTTCAGAAATCAATGGAAAGTGCTCAGAGCTATTATTATCTTGACAGCATATTGCAAGATTAGTAGAACAATTTCACTATGTTTATAACTACCTCATGCTGGCATTTGATTCCCATTTGTCCTTAAAATGAAAACAAAGAAAAGTGGTTGCACAATCACTCTTAGTTTCTGTCTCTCAAGCACAAATCATTTTATCAACTACACTATTATTTTCTTCAAAAAGTAATGAAAAAGTTCCTGTTAAAGAAATTTAAAAGTTCAAATGGATTTTAGGCAAATGACATGAAAAAAAAGTATGTGAAAAAAAGAGTGATTCAGTAAACACTATACTTGCAAAAAGGCACATGTGCATTAACTATATATTCCTGTGTCGTAATCCACTTTTAATGGCTAAATTCCTAACTATCAGATACCTCATTTTGGGTGGAATTATACATTTATTTGGGATAATTAATTTTAGTTTGTTGCGGCTTCAGTTGGGATACAGGTGTTTCTAGTTGTTGCTAAGCTCTCAAGGCCTTTTCTGCTCCTCACGCTGCCCTGCCAGCGAGCAGGCTGGGAGAGCAGAAGCTGGGGAGGAACACAGCCAGGACAGCTGACCCCAACTGATCAAAGGGATATTCCATGCCATATGACATTGTGCTCGGTATATAAAGCTGGGGGAAGAAGAAGGAAGGGGGGCATGTTCGGAGTGATGGCGTTTGTCTTCCCAAGCAACCATTACGCATGGTGGAGCCCTGCTTTCCTGGAGATGGCTGAACACCTGCCTGCCGATGGGAAGTAGTGAATGAGTTCCTTGTTCTGACTTGCTTGCGTGTGCAACTTTTGCTCTACCTGTTAAACTGTCTTTATATCAACCCATGAGTTTTTTTCTCATTTTTGCTCTTTCAATTCTCTCCCCCATCTCAACTGGGGGGGATGAGCGAGCGGCTGTATGGTTCTAGCTGCCGGGTGGGGTTAAACCGCAACAGATCTGATTAGAATTGTGGAGACATGGAAACATTGACAGGGGGCCTAAATAATCTAATGTGGTTTTCTGTTATTATTGCAAATCTTTTGATGTATCAGGAGCAAAGTGAGTGTGGAATTCTCTTTGCGTTAGAGAATCACAATAAAGAGTCCTTGAAGGCACCTCAGGATGTCATTTCTATTCACCTTGTCAAAGACAGGTTTAGCTACTCCTATATCATTCCTAAGAAATATTTGTCAAACTTGTTAATAAAATTTCCTCTACTGATGGATTTTCCAGAGGGGCCCAATCTTTGCAGATGCTTCACTACCACTGTCACAGAGAACTTTTCTTATCCCCGAATCTTCTTGCTGCAACTTAAGCTCATTCTGTCCACACCAACCATCTTACATAAATTTATCAGGTCTTTGCAACAACTTTTCGGAATGTCAAAGACTGCCTTCATGCCATCCTTTCAATATTCTCTGCCTTATAACTCTCTCCACAGTTTACCTTTTTCACAACTCTTACTAGTCTTGTCACTTTCCTTTAGACTCCCTGCAATTTATCCACAATTTTTTGAAAGTGGGACATTTAAAATGGAAGCTACTCAGGATGAAGCTTCACTGTTAGCAAGTACACCAGAAGGATTCTGTCAATGTTTGGCCAGTTGCATTCCTATTAATGCATCCCAAAAGGGTATTTGTCCTTTTTTGCACCAGCATAATATCATTGATTCGTTTCCAGCATGTGACCAGTATAATACCTAGATTTTTTCTGTGGAACATCCCGCAGCACCATCCTGTATTTGAATAATTGCACTTTGACTTAAAGTAGAGTTCCTTGAAGTAATCTTTGTTGTGTCCTATTGTTTCAGGATTTTTTCTCTAATTTATCAAGAGTATTTTGAATTCTAATTCTGTTCTTCAAAATACATCATCCCTCCAGGCGGTATTAGCTGTAAGTATAGTCAAGTATACTGTTTTCCACCATCTAGGTCATTAATAAAAATACAGAATTGCTCTGAATTCAGAACAGATACCTGCAGAACTTCCCTTGAGACAATAAAACACAGAATCTCTCTGAGTACATTTTCCAACTGATTCGCACCTATGCTGTAGTAGTTCTCATTAAGTTCCATTTCGCCTGATTTAGCTTATGAGTATGTCACAAAATACAGTGGAAAAATCCTCTGAAAGGTCAAAAAACACACCAAATTCTTGACTTACAAGTCTGTCCTCCCTTCATTAAAAACACAGAGAGGGAGATACATATAAGGTTAGAGTGCTTTCTTCTTTACAAGTCCATGTTGGCTGTTATTTATCTCCTTATTGTCTTTCAGATAATTACAGATAGTTTGATTATTTGTTTATGTGCTTTTTTGCCACAGGAATTAGATGTAGGTAACTGATGTGTACCTCTGCTCTCTGGTTGTTTTGGTTTTGTTTTTTTTTCAAAGAAATGAATCACTATTACAGTTTCAAGTCTCAAAAATATCTGCTTAGTTTTTTGTGATTTCATTTGAAGATTATCACACCCAAATGAATTGAAAACATCTGTGTTATCTAAGTACTCTCATTTACTCGTCTTTTGTTATGGATTGGCAACTTGTTCTTTTTTTTTTGCAACGATTTTGCTAATAGCAATGATGGCTTATTATTTTAATGTCTTATGAAGATCCATAAGCCATTAAAATATTTGGCCTTCTAAGCATCTTTTCTCAATACCTTTCCGTCTCCATGAAGAAGTTGACAAATGGTATTCTTAGTTTTCTTTTGACTATAAATATACTTATTCGTCATTACCAATGCTATTTTTTGTAAATTGCACCTCATTTTGTGTCTTAACATTCGGGATTTTGTCCCTATGTGTTTGCCTTGTGCTTTTAAACTTATTCTTAGCAAACTAACCTAGTTTTTGCTTCCTGCACACTTTCTCCATATATCTGAGATCAATTCAAAACTCACAATTCAGAATTTTCCATCCGTCCATCTTTCCTTTGGTTAGTTTGTGTTTGTGCTCATAAGAAAAGGCCAGCTACACTTTATATCTTCTTTTCTTACATTCACCTCCAATAGTTGCCAAACCTCTGAGTATATATGCCTTCCTGACAACCTGATTTTTTTTTTTTTCTGTGCCATTTTACCTCTATCCCCTATCAGGTCTTGAATACTGTTGGTTTATGGTTGTTTGTGTTAAGATGGCCTTTCACCTTTACATTTTTATCTGACATCTCCATGTTGGCTGGAATCAGTTCTAACCTGCTGTATCATTTCCCCAGCTCTCCCATTCCGTTTGAAAGGAAATTCTGTGCTCTGAATGATTTTGCCATCTTTCACAAAAAGCCTTATCCACCTGAATGTCTTTACATTTTGGACTGTTGTAGACCCTAATCAGATAACACCCTTGTTCTCTTCCCTGTTCATCTCTACTCAGACATTTTCAGCAAGCTTCTCTCCTTTTATTTTCTGTCTTGGCAAGTGCATGCATCCTTGATCTTCAAAGCAGAACTCCTCCTTCTTTTCATTACCTGCCTTTCTGGAGCACCCAACATCAGGACACGGACCTGTTGGAGCGGGTCCAGAGGAGGGCCACGAGGATGATCAGAGGGCTGGAGCACCTCTCCTATGACAGCAGGCTAAGCCAGTTGGGGTTGTTCAGCCTAGAGAAGAGAAGGTTCTGGGGAGACCTTATGGCAGTCTTCCAGTACCTAAAGGGGGTTTACAGGAAAGATGAGGAGGGAGCCTTTATCAGGGAGTGTGGTGATAGGACAAGGAGTAACAGTTTTAAACTGAAAGAAGGTAGATTTAAATTAGATGTTAGGAAGAACTTCTTTACTGTTAGGGTGGTGAGACACTGGAACAGGTCGCTCACAGAGGTTGTGGATGACCCATCCCTGGACATGTTCAAGGCCAGGCTGGATGGGGCTTTGAGCAACCAGGTCTAGTGGGAGGTGTCCCTGCCCATGGCAGGGGAGTTGGAATTAGATGATCTTTAAGATCCCTTCCAACGTTAACCATTCTATGATTCTATGATTCTATTAAGATATTCCTCTTCTATATTAACATACCAGTCATAGTAATTATCCTACCATGTCTGTATTACACCAAAGTCATAAACTTGACCATCTAGTAAGAATCTCAGCCCTTCTTTCTTCCCTATATTTCTTGTATTAATATACCTATAGCAGGATGTTTTGCAGACTGCCATACTACTTCTGATGTCCTTTTATTACCATAAGAGCCCTGTTCCCTTTCCCCAGTTACAGGGTTTTGTCTGCATTACTGTTTCTTATTGTCACCTGGCTATTGGCATTCTTCAGCTACCCCTTCTAGCTCTGTTAATGCTCATTTAAAGCCCTTTTCATGATGTGGTTTCAAAGCTAGGTTTGGAAGAAAATAGGGTATTATGCAAAACAAATTATCAGCCAAAGCGATCCATTATTCCAGAGACCATAATTGGATTTTTTTGAGGGGGTTTTAAATTTATTTTGCTCTGAGGTGAATACTCCCAGCATTCTCTCATCCTCCTTTATACCACTTTTTTGAAAGAAATTCTACACTTTTTCTAAGTGTTCAACACTTCAATTTCGTACTGAAGTGCCTCCAGACTGCTTGGACTTTCACTCTGCAGCTATGCTTCCCTTCTTGTTTTTTAACTGAGTAAGAGTTTCTTTTGACATCTAACTCTCCACAAGTACCTCAGCATTATTGCCAAAGACGACAGCATCTAAGTGAGGAATTTGTCCTTTTAAAGCAAAACAAAGAAACCAAGTTCTCAGTGACACAGCTGCATACACATATTTAAAGAAAGCATTCTTATGGATATGCTATACCAATTAGATTTGAATTATTATATATTGATTAAATTATTTCTTTAGTGCATAATGTTGTGCCGATAAAAATATACATTGAGATAGGCTGTTATATGATATATTTATGCTATAAATCAATATTACAACTAGCAAGTATTTTTTAAATTATTTTTTTATTGCTGTTCCTTTGATACCACATTTCCTTTACACAAACATATAAACAGAAAATTATTATCTTGTGAAATAAATGATTATTTACTTGTAAAAATGTCTCTCTACTGTACTAACCACTTACCTCAAATAATGTATCAGCAATGACGTATCAATACACAGCTATCTAAAAATACTGTGAAAGATGATTTTAAAAGTAAAGTGGATCACCTGGTTATAGATTTTTAATAAACTTCTCTTTGTTTCTAGACATAAAATTAAAAAAGCTTTCTAAACAAAAGCCTTTGCAAAGCCCAGCAAGGATAATATATGCTTTATACAGGCACTAGCCATGTGATCATCACTAAAAAAATGACAGAAGAGGACAACACAGAGTGCAAATAGCAGTGTTTAACTGTGCAGCACCTGTTTTGGTTTTGTTTATTCTTTTTGCCTTTGAGTCCAATCAAAGCACTTCTTCTGTCTTTTTGAGTTTAAGATATTAAAGAACCAAATTAAACTTATGGGAAGCTATCATAAACCTTCATGATGAAATACGCTGCAGCTACAAAATGCTGTGTTTCATAGGGCGTATAAAATTAGAGACCTTTTAGGTAAAGTTAGTGACAGACAGCTCGAAGACCAAACTTCTTCAGGAAAACCAGAAGTGACACGACAGAGGCCTGGCATAATGTCCATGATACTGTCTTTTATTTTATTTGATGTCTGTTAAGACATGTTTGACAAGTCTGCTTTCACATCTCTTCTCCTCTAATAGCAGCTGTGCTCTGATGAGATATAACACCTTCGATTTCCAGCTTTTTTTTTAATTCTTCTCACAAAATTAAAATAAATTCTGACACTATAAAAGTAGCCCTCCCATCCACTTGATCTAAGAGTCCAAATTTCACAGTTTTGACAGAAAAGTCTGACAAAGTAATTAATACTAAAGTAAACAGTTATCAAGAATGTCTGTCTGTAATAGGAATTCTCCCCATTGAGGCTTTTATTTACTTTACACCCATGTCTACTTAACCTTCTTTAACCTGCCCATCTATCAGGAAACTATACAGCTATGCATAGTGACTAGGCTTTCATCTAATAGAAATTTTGAAGCTTAAGAAAAATGAAATGTATGTAACTTACATTATGTCCTCATGAAATTTATAACTCAGTGAATGATGACACAGGTTTAACTGATGAACTGATTTAAGAAGCTGTTGTCACTTAGGAGTGTTAGTGCTTAAGTAAAATATCTGGTCATGCTGTCAGAACTTCCTAAATTGCTTACTTGAACCAATCGTAACCCTGCTATGCAAACTTCTTTGTATAAAGAAATTAAAAAGGACTTCCTAGTGTTGCTTTCCATGCAGGAAGAAAGGCTGTAGTAAATGGAAGAATGTAACAAAATTCAATGAAATCTTGAAAGTCTTGGTATTTTCCTTCAAGCTGTATGATATTAGGAAAGTTTTGGTTGGCTGGCTGGTTGGTGTGAGAGACTGCCCGCTAAGGATTAAACACTGTCAAAATGCAAAATAAAGCCAGTTTACTTCATTTTGCATGGAGCTTTTAAAGCTGTGGTCTAGGGAATGTGTTTTATTAGCTTATAACCACCTGTCACTTCAAACTATATAAACCATTTGCTAGAGAGAGCAATTAAACTGAAAATTCTCAGAGGATCATTTTAAGAAATTAATTATAAACAAAAAAGGAAATGATATCGACAAAAAAGGAGTTGATATTGACAAATATTATTTATATTGAAAATCAAACCCACCTTATTTGTAATTCTTAACACTGAAATTTTCTCAGATTATACATTTTGATCAGATGCAGATATTATTTTCATTCTGAAATTATTTTACTCAGTACATGAGTTCATTTATGGACATGATTTTGTGATTTGAAAGAAAGTGGTTATATATTTCCAGTTGTTTTTCTTTTCCATTTCTGTTGCCCTTTTACTTTGAAACAAGACAGGTCAAACAGGAAAATGATGAATAATTCAAAACACTGAAATCAGAAGACAGTGAAAAGCCTAGAAAGGTCTGTTTCAGACAATTCAGGGTATTAGCTGTTTCCTCTCATTTGGTAATTTGCAATTTTTTCCCCTGGAAAAAGGCAGGAGCTTATGTCCCTTCCTATTCTAGGACAACAGTTATAAAAGTGTGACTTGATGAAAAAAAATACTGTGGAGATATTTACGCTGATGTTTTCCTACCGAGATTAACAGACAAAGACAAGGAACATTTTACATTAATACATAATGCGATGACATTTCCCCTAATATCTAACACAGCTGTTTTACATGGTTTGTTGTTTTGAGTTTACAAAAATAATTTTATCCTTAGATGATTTTGTTAGTGTGTTTGCTGATACACTTAGGTCTTACAGTAAAGCAACCATTTCTAAGTAAATTTAAGACAACACCTTAATAATTTTATTTAAGTAGTAGAATTCCTTAGCTTCTTGGCATTTCATACAGTGTTTGTTGACTACACAATGAAAAGAAGTAAATCAGTTATCAATAAAACAGTCCTCTCAGGACCATCACGAATATGCACATTTAAGCTAATCACTTAATGTTCTCTTGATGTTTAGTTCCTTATGTTTATAAAGATAAGGCAGGATTCACATTACATTTAAATGCTCTCCTACTCTTCAGATTCAGAGTCAGACTTGGTTTGTTCCCCCTAACTGTGAAAAAGTCTAATAAAACTATCTTCTAGCACATTTCATTATTTTCAAGCTACATCATTTCAAGTAATACTTTGTTTCAGTGAACATAGCGATGACACGTCACGCCATAGTTTAAGTTTCTTCCCTTATTCAGGATTCCCAGCCTAGCCTTAGCTGTTAGACGTACAAGTGGCATTTGTAAACAGAGGCAGAGCCACTCGGTGAATATCAATCGGTCTTACCGGGTTACATTTCCTCTCTTCTATCAGTAAGTTTAGTCCTTCAGGCATGATAAGTCACATCAAGGGGGTTTGTGTAGTGCTTAAGCTCCTCAGGTCATTTAGATGTTCTTTTTACTACATTATCTTTTGACATGCACCTAGAGATAGCTTCTTTCCCTCACATCCATATATTCAGGTAAATATGGTTCACGTTCAGCTCCTCCCCGTATTGTTGTTAGATGGATACTGGGTTGCATGTTTGGTAGAGGCCTAACTTGTAACATGTCTCTAAAAATGTTGGAGGTGACAGACAAATACATCTTTATGTCCCCTGCGGCAAGCAGATCAACCTTTTTCTTGACAAAATATGCTGGACTTCTATAATTAGAGAATTCTTTGCCTTATTAAAAGCCAGTCACCGTTAGATCAGTAAGATAACGTGTACCAGAAAACCAGACATCCTGGCTGAAAGTTTCAAACATACCTATCTAGGTATTTGAGGATGAGGCAAAATGGTCAGAGGTGAGAAATTGTTATGTTGCAGGACAGAACACTAACACTGGAAGTGAACGTCGCAGAAATTGGAATTAAAAAATGAAGATGAAAACATTACTCTGTCCATGATTCCACTAATGATTCTATCAATTTATTTTTTTTTACTGAAATGATAGTTTTTATCAAACTGCATTGTATGCAAGTCAACAGTCGTTTTTATCAAACAGCATGCCTGAGCAAAAAGAAACAGTGGTGTGTCAGTGAAACTCCAATCTTTCTCCTGTGCTGCATACAGTTCAGTAAACCATCCGTGGCAAAACTCTTTCTGTTCACTGTGCTTCCATGGACAGGAAATTTGGAGAAGAGGTGTAACAAGAAAAGCTGCAAAACTGTCATTTATGTGCTTTCAGATTCCCAAAAAATAGAGTATATATGGTTAGCAACCTGCAGCCAAAAAAAGAAAGGAGTAACTCTGAAGGATCAAAAATAACTTGAAATAATGTTTATTATTGTACTAAGCTTGTAACTATCCAAGCACTATGTCATGTTAACAAAACAGATGCTATAATCCTTGTTTAAGCATTTGGTATTAGACACCCATCAATCTAGACAACAATAATAGTAAAAATAAAGTGTTCAGGGTTCAATGACAATAAACTTCTGTTTCTGACTGAATAAGAAAACAAGATATTAAATTCTGGAGTACTGTGTCCAGTTCTGGGGTCCCCAGTTCAAGAAGGACAGGGAACTGCTGGAGAGGGTACAGCAGAGGGCTGCAAAGATGATGAGGGGACTGGAACATCCTTCTTATGAGGAAAGGCTGAGGGGCTTGGGTCTTTTAAGTCTGGAGAAGACTCAGAGCGGATCTTATCAATGTTTATAAATACTTAAAGGGAGGGTGCTAGGAGGATGGCACCAGTCTTTTTGCAGTGGTGCCCAGTGATAGGACAAGAGGTAACAGGCACAAACTTGGCTATAGGAAGTTCCATCTCAACATGAGGAGGAACTTCTTTACTTTGAAGGTGGCAGAGCGCTGGAACTGGCTGCTCAGAGAGGTGGTGGAGTCCCTGACTCTGGAGAGATTCAAAACCCACCTGGACGCCATCCTGTACAACCTGCTGTAGGTGAACCTGGTCTGGCAGGGGGGTTGGACTAGATGATTTCCAGACCCCTGTGATTCTGTGATTCTGTGATTCTGTGATTCCAGTAGTACCACATTCCCTTCAAAGAAGAATATAAATTAGAAAAAAAAAAAATGTCAGCTACAGGACATTTTTATAGATTTATAATTTTAAAAGACCTCTTAGGGAGTCAAGTGGACAGAAGAATGGTAAGGTTTCCAAAGCTACATGATAATTACATTTGATAGCAATATCCCACTTTGGTTGCATACTGAGTGGTGGACTGTATGAAAAATATAGACAAGTCCCCTTCAATCTATATATTGTCAATATTAATAAGCTCTGGGAATAAGAAGATTCAAAAAAACATGGGACTGAGTATGACCAATACACCAGCAGCAGTATCTGAGGACATTCTGTGTGGAAGAGGAGTGTAATTTGTGTGAACTGCCTGGCAATGTAACTTTAACTGTAATTTCAATAATTTCCATGTTACAATTAATCTATGTGCATAGGAATTTAGCCAGTTACATCTGACAGTAAAAATAGAAGTTAAGCTCTTTAGGTCCTACCTGTTTGTCCTGCTCTATGTACAGGACACTGACAGAAATTTTGCAAATAGAATTTTTGCAAAATATTTTGCAAATAGAATTTTATGAGTTCTGCTATAGCGTATATCAATTCATCCCTGTAATTGTAAAGCCAAAAAAAGAAAAAAGAAAAAACATCAGCATACTATTTTGCCATAGTTTTGTAACTAAAAAATGCATATTTTTATATTCTAGTAACCAATTAAAATAATTTAAAGTGTGTTTATTTCATGAGTAGATCCATAGAGTGCACGTGTATGTGTGTCTACATACATATGTACATATATATATGTGTGTGTTTGTGCGTCAATATATTTGCAAAGGAGGAAAACTTCTTTTTCTAACTTAATAGGTTTTCTTAATTGTCATTTGGAACAGAAGTGAAGGCATATGCCAGGATTTTTTAACTGTATTGGATTAATCTGGAAGTCAAATTCTTAGTGGTATCTGTGTACAGGAAATCCTTTTTCATACTGTGAGCAAAATAAATAAGAAAAAAAAAAAAAGAAGACAACTGCTAGCTCTGATCAGCTCTGCTATATTTTCCAAAAGCCCATGAACCAGAACAGTGGGTTAAAAGGAAGTTGACCTGACACATCCAGGTAGACTGATAAACTGAACTGAAAACATTTCATCTTGCAGCTGATGCTAGGTGAAGCATATATGACAAATTGTAATGGCTGCAGGGTAATGGATCACCTGTAAGGGCTCAGCGTTCGCTCACCAGCTTGTGTTCTGTCTCCTGCTTTCTCCCACATACAGCAAGTAACTTTCCCTTCACAACGCTTAGGGATGCAGGGGAAAATCACGATTTTGGCAAGTCATTCAGCACCCTCTACAAAGCAAGAGCGCCATGTCTTCACACGTATGTCTCTACAGCAGGACAGGCTGGGCACGCGGAGTCACAGCCCGTCTCCCATAAATTCTCACTTTGGGACAATGCATGTCTGGCTGGCACTGCTGACCATGCCTCTAAAGAAAACAGTACCTGCAGCATTGTTAGGCCCGAGAAACCATTTCTCCTGGAATCATCAGCTTTCACTAGTTATCACAGAAGACGACTCATTCCCCAGAAATGAGGGAGTCCTAAAGAAAACTATGTATTCCTAAAATACTGAATTGTTTGATTAGCCTGTGCTACGAGAGCTATACTCCGCTGGGTTTCTGGCTCAAGGCTGAACAGCTTATACACTTCAGCATATAAACAGGTAAGCCAGACAGCAATATAAACAGCACACTCTCTCGTTTCTGGCTCACTGTCTCTCAAACTGTCTGCCTCGCAACTAGCTCCCTTCGGGTGCAAGCTGTTGAGTCTGACAGAGGAACGTGTGACACGGGGCACCAGCCATGGAAAAGAAGAACATCATATACATGTAACTGAGAAATATTGGTTAGGGTTTGCTCAGAAAACCCTGAACTCTCTGTCGTACCTGCTTTAAGTTGTGTTGACCTCCATCTCTTATTGTACCTAAGAACATAACAAGCGCTGTAGTTTGCTGCATTTCCCTATAATGGAAAGTATGGATTTTCTGCACCTAAACTTATAAAATTTAGCTCACAATTTATAGCAACATAGTTAAATGGGGGTAGCTTAATATGTAGATGTGCCAAATAAACTGATCTGGCTTGTCCTACACAACCATTTTCATATGGTACTATTTTAGAATAACAGATGCATGTGAAATCAAGGCAAGCCAAGGTTAAGCTCAGTAACAGTAAGTACACACACAAGTTTCCTCAGTTTTTCTGAATTAAGAAAGTAAAAATATGTAGAAAAAATATAGTTTTAAGAGATTCACATGCTCTAAATAAGCAAAATTCAACAACATCAGTAGTTTTTTCTGGTTTCCATTTTTTTAACAGCCTGGTTCCAGATTTGCATGAAAGTTGTCCATGGAAATATTTCTCAGACAAAATGTGTTACAAACCAAGCATTATCTGTAAAAGTACTTCCCTAACATATAACCAAAATATCTGTGAATGTCTCATATAGATCTTCAAACATATTCCAGGAATATTCTCCATTTTTCCTCCTCCTCACTTATTTTCTAGATCTTGATTCTAAATGGCTATTGTGTAGATCATATTTTATGTCTTATTTCATCTAAACAGGGGCCCAACAAATATATTTTATATCTGCAAAATATCACAGACTAAATTTGCTTTGTTGTAAATTGTGAATGAGGCTGTTTGTGGAGCTGGTATGTTGAATGCAGTGTTAGTCACCATGAAACTGAATGACATGGCAGACATCCTCTGTTGACTTTCTCTACCTCGAAGCTTTTAATTTGACACAGCACATGCCTTGCCTCTCACTTTCATCCATCAAAATTAGTGGCGCTACTGTGCTATAAAATGGGTTTCAGTGAGAAGAAAAATATTTCAAGAATTTGTAGTGAATAAGTTATTAAGAAAATTATTTTTCCAACAAACTGATTTTGTACCAGCTGAAAATAAATGCACAAGTAGCAACTGGAGACTCAGAAGAGAAGAAATACAATTTCTGATTATCACTCATTGCTGCTGTCCTCTTTATCATCTCATACAGCTAAGTTAGTAAAAGATCTACTTTTCCACTTTTGGTATTTTCAAATTTTATATTGGAAATTTGCACGTTATTTGCATCTGCAAAGAAAGCCAACAGCAAAACCCATCCAAGACAGAGTCAGTGATAAGAAATATTTTCAATATTTAGATTTATTTCAGTCTGGACAATACTGGACTTCAATTCATAGTGAACCTTTAGCCTAGGTAGTCAAATCTGGCGTAAGTAGGACATAAAGTAGGGGAAAATTACATTGATATTTGGATAATTAAAGCCAGCGTAACTGAAATAAACCAAAAGAAATAGGTGAAGTTTTAGTAACCAGAAGATTAACAAGAAAATCAGCAATTACTGGCTGTGGTTTAAGACTAAGTTGACACTGATTCACTAGGGCTGGCACTAGAACAACTATTTTACTTTACATTGGTCCTTAGTAACATGTACACAGTCCATATCAACTTCTGCAGGATGTGAAATGACAGTGAAGAGGTGAAATGTTTATCTTGGCTAACTGCGAACCACTGACAGTGTCATCACTAGCACCTATGTGTACCAACCTGACTCAAAATATTGCATTGTGTTCCAAGGTTTTTCATCCTTTGATTCTGAGAGAGAGAATAGCCACCCTTACTTACGCATTACGCTGTTCTCTGTGGTGCATAAGGTATTGATACTCCTGTCAGACAATACGCAGGATCTGAGAACAGAAAGGGAGAATGCAACAGTAGGCTTGTGATATTCTATAGAGCAGTACTCCAGACTCCAGGAAGACTGGCAGTAAAGCTTTGTTTTATGATAAGAAAGCTATTGCTGTGAAAAACAGTACGAGTATGCTCTAATCAATTTCTATGTCAAATTATTATTATCAATGGAAACACAAGGTTTTAGCTGAAAAATTTTGTTAGAATACTTACATGTTTTGTCTGCATGCAGAATTTCTGATGTCTGTCCTCGGTGTTACCTTCTTATTCTATCTTCTTTATATTCTTTCTTTCTTGTTCTAACTTATTTTCTTCTTCTCAAGTTGCCTTCTCCGTCATTTTTCACTGAATCAGTTTCTCCTTCCTATTGACTTCTCAACAAATTATTTTAGATGGTGATGAAAGGTAATGTAATTTCTATAATTCCACTTTGCTATGTGATATTGTGGTGGGTTGACCTTGGCTGACTGCCAGGTGCCCATCAAGCAGCTCTCTCACTCCCCCTCCTCAGCAGGACAGGAGAAGAAAATATGATGAAAAACTCACGCGTTGAGATAAGGACAGGGAGATCCCTCACCAGTTACCATCACTGGCAAAACACGCTCAACTTGGGGAAGAATAATTTCTTTTATTGCCAGTTAATAACAGAGTAGGATACTCAGAAATAAGAACAAAACTAGAAACACCTTCACCCCATGCCTCCCATCTTCTTAGACCCAGCTTCACTCCCAACTCTTCTATCTCTCCCCATCCTTGCCCCAAGCAGTACAGAGTGGATGGGGGATGGGGTTGTGGTCAGTTCATAACACTTCTCCTCCTTCTCACGCTGTTTTCCCTGCTCCAGCATGGGATCTCTCCCACAGGATACAGTCCTTCATAGACTCCTCCAACACGCATCCTTCCCACAGGCTGCAGTTCTTCAAGAACTGCTCTAGCATGGGTGCTTTCCACACGATATAGTCCTTCAGGCACAGACTAATCCTGTATGGGCTCCTCTCCATGGGCTGCAGCTCCTGGCAAAAACCTGCTCCTGCACGGGCCCTCCATGGGCTGCAGATTCCTTCAGGGCTTATTGACGTGCTCTGGTGTGGGGTCCTCCATGGGCTGCAGTGTCAATAACTGCTCTGGTGTGGTCCTTTCCATAGGTGGCAGGGTGACAACTTGCTTCACCATGGTCTTCTCCAGAGGCTGCTGGGGAATCTCTGCTCTGGCACCTGGAGCACCTCCCGCCCCTCCTTCTCTACTGACCTTGCCATCTGCAGGGCCCTTTCTCTCACATTTTTCTTATTCCTCTCACTCACAGCTGCTGTGCAGTGTTTTTTAGCCTTTCTTAAATATGTTATCACAGAGTGCTGCCAACCTTGCTACTTGGTTCAGCTTTGGCCAGTGATGGGTCCATCTTTGAGCTGGCTGAAATGGACTCCGTCTGACATGGGGGGCAGCTCCTGGTGTCTTCTCACAGAAGCCACGCTGCAGCCCCTCAGCTGCCACATAACCTTGCCACGTAAACCTAATACAGATATATATGGCATGCATACAGCTTTTAAAGGCTGTGGCTTGGCAGTAAGGAATGAGAATGCCTGTTTGCCTTGTCCTGGCTGCTGAATTATAGGTGAGAGGCAACCGGTGGGTATAAAGAAAAAGGGAAAGAGAAAATGGCAACAAGAAAACACAGCTGGTAGTTGTTTCTGGAGTACAAGGTGGGAAAAGCATGCAGTGAAGGGAGACAGAAACAGAAGTCAATGAGGCTTAAGTATCCCAGTATGAGCTAAGAGATCGAAGCAGTGCAAGGACACTGATGTACAGAGAGCCATCACAGCAAAGCATGGTGGACAGGAAGCACTGTTAAGGATTCAGGACCAGCGCTAAGGTTTTTGCAAGCCTGAACAATGCTGAGAACTATTGGCATTTCAGAGAAGTTTGGAGAGGAGAACCTGTCCTGTAAGGCTGCAGTAGAAAGACAGCAAGATAATTCAAAATTTTATCTGATCTCAGTCAAGAGTGCTGAGCTGTTTGGCTTTAGAGTTATCCTATTCTATGCAACATTTTCGTACCTTAATGAACCTAGCTTTGGATATTGTGAGCCTTTGGTGCTTTTTTTTCACTCACTTCTAGGAAAGTTGTGAGATCTATCAGGAAGGTTAAGGTAGACTAAGGTCACAGAATCACATGCTGCAATGCTGCAAAAATAGTCTTCATTTTATATTAGGTTGCTTATTACTGAATCTCTTAGGATGTATTTTACAGCAGGATAAAAATAAATTCCTTAAACTGAGAAACATGAGAATAGATTGTAAACTGAGTTGCACAGTTTTCTGTTGCCAAACTTCAAGAAATCCCAGGCCAAATGATCATTCAGCTTTAGTAGTTGAAATGATTGACTATAGCGTATAATTTAAGTGTTGCCAGGGGATTTTAAATGTTACTTTATTAAAGTGAACATTACAGCTGATGTAATGATAAAAGTAAACAAAATAAATTTTAAAAAACTTCAACCCTTTCATAATCCTTACATTTCATGTGGGGTAGAACTATTATGCATATAATGCCAATTTCTTCCTCAAAAAGTTAAGACAGTACTAAAGAAAAATTGTATCGAGCACTTTTTAATTATTCTACCTACTGACTGTCTGCTTGGCATATTTCTTGCTCTCTGTTTTAGGAGTTTATGCACTTGAGTGTTCTAACCAAGGCACCTAAGTTCTTTGAAATCTGCATCTGTCACAACGATTTTGAGTCTGTATGCTCTGGCTGAGCAATGAGGTGCTCAGAATCATTCAGGTAGACTTAGGTCATGTCAACACATCCCACAGAGCATCCCGGAGAGCTTCAGTACAGCTTAGAAGTGCATATCCTGAATATCAGAAAGTAAGACATGTTCCTGAATATAAAACTCTTCTAGAATAACTTAAGCTCTGGATGTGACCTCAGAAAAAAATATCTAAATGTACCTGCAAGTTGAACTGAACAATAACAAGGATGATGGTTCATCTAGCTTGGAGGTGTCGCTGAGGTTAAGCTGGTCTTGTGTCAAAATCACTTCCATAAAGAGAAAAAGATGGGTCATTGTCATAGGAGACTCTCTCCTGAGGGGAACAGAAGGCCCAGTATGCAGACCGGACCCACTTCTTAGGGAAGTCTGCTGCCTCCCTGGGGCATCAGTTAAAAATGTAAAGAGAAAGCTTCCTACCCTGTTACAGCCCTCGGATTAGTATCCATTATTGATTTTTCAGGTAGGCAGTGATAAAGTTGCAACTAGAAGTCCAGGGGCAATCAAGAGAGACATCAGGGCCTTGGGACAACCAGTTAAGGGATCAGGAGCACAAGTAGCATTCTCCTTTATCCTTCCAGTTGCCGGGAATGCTGAGAGAAGAAACAGGAAGAGCCAGCAGATCAAAACCTGGCTCCAAGCCTGGTGTAACCAGCAGAATTTTGGGTTTTTTGATCATGGGTCATTTCACATGACACCAGGCCTGCTGGCAACAGATGGGGTACATCTATCTCAAAGGGGGAAAAGGATCTTTGCACAGAAGTTAGCAGGGCTCATTGAAAGTACTTCAAACTAGATTTGAAGGGGGGAAGGGATAAAACCAGGTTCTCTAATGATAAGCCTGGGGGTGGCACACCAATGGTTGAGGGATGGTATGATAGCAAGGTCCTTTGGTCTGCCATCTCGGTGGAGGTAGGGGATGGACAGCCATGTGATAGCAAAGATGCAAGGGCTACTGATGTGTTAGAAGCCACAGAAGCACCTGAGAATGGTCATACAGGAATTAGGGCTTCTCCCAGCAAGAGGATGGTGGGATCAATACCCCAGCTGAAGTGCATCTACACCAATGCACACAAAATGGGCAACAAACAGGAGGAGCTGGAAGCCATTGTGCAGCAGGAAAACTGATATATTCACCATCACAGAAACATGGTGGGATGACTCACATAACTGGAGTGCTGCAATGGATGGCTACAAACTCTTCGGAAGGGATAGGCCAGGAAGGAGAGGTGGTGGGTAGCCCTGTATGTTAGTGAGTGTTTTGACTGTCTAGAGCTTGACAGTGGTGATGATGGTTGAGTGTTTATGGGTGAGAATCAGGGGCAAGGCCAACATGACAGATATCTCAGTGGGGCTCTGTTATAGACCACCCAACCAGGATGAAGAGGCAGATGAAATATTCTACAAGCAAGCAGCTGGGAGAAGTCTCACAATCGCTAGGCCTTGTTCTTGTGGGGGACTTCAACTTACCAGATGTCTGCTGGAAATACAATACAGCAAAGCAGAAACAGTTTATGAGGTTCCTGGAGTGTGTGGAAGATAAATTCCTGACACAGTGGGCCAACTAGGGAAGGTGCCCTGCTCAACCTGTTTTTTGTGAACAGAGAAGGACTTGTGGGTGATGTGACAGCTGGAGGGTCTTTTGGGCACAGCAACCACAAAATGACAGAGTTTCGATTCTCGGACAGGTAAGGAGGAAGGTCAGCAGATCTGCCACCTTGGACTTCAGGAGGGTGGACTTTGGCCTGTTCAGGAGCCTGGTTGACAGAGTCCCTTGGGAGGCAGTCATGAAGGGCAAAGGAGTCCAGGAAGGTCGTACATTCTTCAAAGAAGGAAATCTTAAAGGTGCAGCAGCAGACCGTCTCCACGTGCCAAAAGATGAGCCAGCATCTTGGAAGAAGACCAGCCTGGCTGAACAGGCAGCTTTAGCTGGAACTCAAGGCAAAAAAAAAAGAGAGTTTATGGCCTTTGGAAGAAGGGGCAGGCCACTCAGGAGGCCTATACTACAAGGATGTCATGAGGTTATACAGGGAGGGAATTAGAAAGGTCAAAGCCCAGCTAGGTCTTAATCTGGATACTGCTGCAAAAAACAATAAAAATTGTTTCTATAAATACATTAGTAATAAAAGGAGAACTAAGGAAAATCTCCATCCTTTATTGGATGCATGGGGAACCATAGTGGCAAAGGATGAGGAAAAGGCTGAGGTACTTAATGACTTCTTTGCCTCAGTCTTTAATAGTAAAACCAGTTGTTCTCTGGTTACCCAGCCCCCTGAGCTAGAAAACAGGGACGGGGAGCGGAATGAAACCCCCATAATCCAAAGAGAAATGGCTAGCAAGCTACTACACCACTTGGATACACACAGGTCTATTGGTCAAGATGGGATCCACCCAAGGGTACTGAGGGAGCTGTTGGAAGTGCTCACCAAGCCACTTTCCATCACTTTTATCAGCAAGCTAACTGGGGAGGTCCCAGCTGACTGGAGGTTAGCAAAAGTGATGCCTATACACAAGAAGTGTTGGAAGGAGAATCCAGGGAACCACAGGCCTGTCAGCCTGACCTCAGTGCCAGGGAAGGTTATTGAGCAGATCATCTTCAATGCCATCACACAGCACGTACAAGAGAACCAGGCAATCAGGCCTAGTCAGCATGGGTTTATGAAAGGCAGGTCCTGCTTGACTAACCTGATCTCCTTCTATGACAAGGTGACCTACTTAGTGGATGAGGGATAGGCTGTGGATGTTGTCTACCTGGACTTTAGTAAAGCCTTTGACACTGCTTCTCACAGCATTCTCCTGGAGAAACTGGCTGCTCGTGGCTTGGATGGGTGTACACTTCGCTGGGTGAATGCCCAAGCCCAAAAAGCGTTGGTGAACAGATTTCAAACCAGTTGGCGGGAGGGTCACAAGTGGTGTTCCCCAGGGCTCAGTATTGGGGCCAGTTCTGTTTAATACCTTTGTCAATGATCTGGACAAGGGGATCGAGTGCACCCTCAGTAACCTTGCAGATGACACCAAGTTGTGCAGGAGTATTGATCTACTTGAGGGTAGGATGGCTCTACAGAGGGATCTGGGCAGGCTGGATGGATGGGCTAAGGCCAATTGTATGAAGTTCAACAAGGTCAAATACCGGGTCCTGCACTTGGGTCACAGCAACCCCATGCAGCGCTACAAGGNCCCAGAGAAGTGATTGAGTCACCATCCCTGGAGGTATTTAAAAGACAGGTAGATGTGGTGCTGAAGGACATGGTTTAGTGGTGGTCTTAGCAGTGTTAGGTTTATGGTTGGACTTGATGATATTAAAAGTGCTTTCCAACCTGAATGATTCTGTGATTCTAGATAATTGTCGTGGTTTGAGGTAAAACAGAACTGATTTTCTGTTTGGTAATTTTACTGTGCAGCTAAGCCTCTGCTAACTAACTGATCTCTCTAAAATTAATGGCATATTTGTCAGACAAATGTACATTTCTAGCAGAGATAATATCTCATTGTTTCTAATTTCTGCCAAGGAGTGGGATGCAGAGAGGCTCTTGCTTATACTTATTGCTGTAACAACCAAGGCCAGCCAACTTTGTTATTTGACCCGTTGGAAGGTCAGAAGCGGAAAAGCGTAGAGGGGTCACACCTGTGGGGAGGAGCGGACAGGACAGGTGACCCTAAACTGACCAACAGGGTGTTCTATCCCATCTGCCTCATGGTCAGTATAAAAGCTGAGGGATCAAAGGGTCAGCTCTCTTTCTTCAATTGCCGTCATCCGAGGAAGACTCTGTTCATCTGCCTTTGATCCCGATCTGTGCATTTCTGAATCCAGATCCATGATCCAATTCCAGTCCATCACTGAGTCCAGTCTAGGACTTTCCCAGTGGCTGCTGGTGATGTGATCATCATCCTGGGAGCTTGATATAGTTTTGTATATATTGTACAGATTTCATTATTTTATTTTTATTTTATTAGTAGTATTTCATTGAAGTAGTATAGTATTTTCTAAACTCATAAGTCTCTTTCTCTCTCTTCCTCCTCTCCCTGCTGGGAGAGGTAAGGGAGAGCATCTGTCATTTGTTTCAGTGGTCAGTCTGGCCCAAACCACAACAATAATTGAGATTTATATGAGTAGAGGTTGAAGATCAAAACTCATCAGCTTTAGTAAGAAAACAGTAGAAGAGGTAAAGGATTAATTACTGTAAATAAAAAAGAAAAATCTGCAGCTGTTACACACATAAACTATTTTTCGTGGCCAAATCATGATATTCACCATTTTACATAGAAGGAAAAAAGAAGGCATAAATACCAACAACCTCTGGAATTCATCTCAGCATGACAAGGATTTCTATAAATGAAAATAATAGCATTTCCCATTAAAATATGTTTGCAATCACAATATATATGCTGAAATCAAATGCAGATGGTAGGCAGGGGCAAAACTCAAAATTCACTTAATGACAAGCCTTAGCTTACTGTGTTAAATGACCTGGCTAATATAGTACTTGTTTGTTCCAATGAAATAGCAAAAGATTGTGACCCTGTGAGAACTCAAAGGAATTTTCCTGTTTTGCAACAGTACAGGTAGTAGTTTTTCCTAAATGGACGATTTGATCTCAAGACACAGAATGGTTTTCCAGAATGAAGCACAGTTTTGTAAGGAAAACCATGCAATGAAATGAAATATTTCCTTCTTGTCTTCACTAAGAATTTTGTGCCAATGTTTGCAACAGAAATGCAAGTGTATTAATGTCAACCACATTAGAAAACAAAGCAGTAGTTAATTTTCTGTAACTGCTGCTCATTTTTGGCACCTTTGGCAAGTAGAATTGCTAAGAGTTAGTCACATTGGTAACATGAGTAAAAAGAAGAAAGATTAAAAATATCTTTAAGCAGAAAAGAGGCAGATGAGCTGAAAACTCAGACCTCAGAGCCTAAACTTTTTCACATTAAAGGCATCTGTAAAAATTCCTTTGTCTTTAACAGTAGCCAAGTGAGACTTACATTTTCTGGCCAATCAAAGGACTTGTTCATCCAAGAAAGTGCTAAAGAAGTAGCAAAACTACTCATTTCTCATTGAAGTACTACTGGGAAGTTTCAAGGACCAGGGGTGAAATGAACAGCCTTTATAGAAAAAGTTCTCACAGTTGACTAGAGTCCTTCTTACTGTATTTAGAATCTAAAGGGGAAATGTGATTTGTTACGTGTAATTTCTAGAAAGAAATACTAAAACAGGAGCAAGAAATGCGCAGGTAAGTTGTATTGGGTATGGTGAAAGCAGAAGCAATCCGCACACTTCTATGAGTTATTTGAAATCAGGATTAACACTCTACATATCACAGTCACACCACATGCACATGACATTTAATACGTACTGTTGGCAGTTAGATAACCTCACAAGTGGTGGCTGAAGAGCCCGTCTATGTTTAGGCTTTCTCTCATAGTATTCATTTAAATCGAGATTCCTGCAATATGTGGTTACTCAGTCTCTCACTTTCTCAGAGAAAAACTGGATAGCCAGTGTTTCATAACATGACAGATACAGCTGATATACTTTCATTTTCCCCTAAAATGAAAACTAAAAATCAGCAATAGTGTCTTCAGCATCAGTAGGCAGCTGATTCAATAGTCCCAAAGTTCAACAAAACACGTGTTCCTCATTAATGGAATAAACCTATGGAGATCTATAAAAATGGTGTTGAAGACCTAGCTCTTCTCACATATGCAACATATGCTTCCTGTATAGAAGTCAAGTGGCTAAAGATAGAAATTCTTGTTTGTGTCATAGCATTTTCTGTGGCACCCATCCTAGAAAATGGCATCTTATACAGGTTGATAGTATTTTCTTCTTAAACATAGGAAAAGCACATTCTGTAGCAGCTCTACAGTCTAGTCACTGTTTAAAAAACCTTGAAGTGTTTTCAAAAGCATGATCAGCAGATGCCAGTAGCTTAGCAATATATTTCCTAAAATTTTAAATCTTTTTTTTTTTGCCCTATAGTTAATAAAGAGTGACTAATCCAGAAATGTTGATTATAAGGATCTTCGATTGCGGCAAAAATATTAACTAGAAAGACGAATCTGCAGGATGGAATTATTCTTGTTTTATATCCTGACATAATGAGAGTTGTTTTGTGTGGATTTGTGGGCATTTTCATTCTTTTTTTTTCATGACCTTTAGTTTTTTTTTCAAATACCTCTTTCATTTTGTCTCACCATGGAGGAGGAAATAGCAAAATACCAGGAGAAACATCTCATGTTATTGCTATATCCACATACAGTGACAATCTTGGGATTACTAAAGTTGAAATTTTATTTTGTTGCAACACTCATTCTTGTGTATGACATTAAAAAAAAGACAAATTAAGACACTTCAAGGTTATTGGGCCATTCAGTAACACACAGGGCGGTGCAAAGAATTCCTTTTATGCCTTCTGCGTAAACATGCACTCCAGAGTCATTAGCAATGTGAGTGATAGGGTGAAGCTTGCCACAGTTGCTGTGCAGCCAGCATCTTCATTTACAAAAAGAATTTGCCTCCCATGAGTTATTTCAGTGTAGATGAGTACATCCGGATGTAAACTGAGTACATTTTAATTAATGCATCTACATGATAGAGAGCAAATCTCAAAAGATGTGAATCAGAGATCCAGTTTGAATGGGTGTCTGGTTTCTGATAGTGCTGAAATAATCAGTGCGCAAAAGATCTGCAGCAGCAAAAGGAAGTTACAAGGAGTAACAAGGAAGTTAATTCCTTGACCTTCTAGTAAATAGCTGAATTTGGTATGCCCATGTAAGCATCCCTGGCTGGGTTACCAGCTGGCATAAATCAAAGCAACTCCATTGATTTCAAAGGCGATACATCTGTTCACATTATCTGGCAGCCTCATTGACATAATCCAAAATTGCAGAGCGAGTAAATGTGACACAAAATGTAGTATCAGAAATCAGAAGCTTAGCATGATGCTATGTTCCCTTTAAAATCAGTGGCCAAACTCCCATTGAGATTATTAAGTACAGGCTTTCAACCTCAATCTTTAATTGAATCGCCATCATGAGAACTGCCAAGGCCAAACTTGCAGACTGTTTCTATAGTGTTACAATTTAGACTTTCAAGCATATCATTAGACCTGCTTACACACACAGACACCCATATGAAAGTTTCAGATGCCCAAACAGAGGTGTACTGAGCAATTTTTCCCTTGTTAAAAAACAAACAAACAAACAAACAACAAAAAAGTAGCTTTGTTTTTCTGACAAAACAAAAATCAGTATTTTCTCCTCTGCTTCTTTTCCTGTGCTCCTCTGTAAGCCTGGTTTTGCAGATGAGCCTTATCTTCTCACCACTTGCTATTTTGTTCATTCTCCGATCAGAGTGATTTAGATTCATCTTAAATAGCTTGAAATATTTCCTATATCCAAATAAAACTAGGCACACAAAAACCTGGATTTTAAGAAACTAACGTAATTAATTAATTAATTCAGTATGAACCAGACTCATATGCATTCATCTTAATCTGATTCCCCATTAAGTTAGGCTGAAGTGTCATGAAGTGGGTCTGCCTTATTGACAAATCCGTATCACACCATTTTAGCTGAAGCCTGTTTCAAAACTCACTGGAACTGATACAACTCTGAAAAGTCTGAATTGATCAATCCCAAAGAGTTGCATAAAGGCACCTATGTCAGCTAAGTAGTGCAAAATCACCATGAGTGAGATGTATCTGTTCACTGTAGACAACCGCTGTATAGACTTTCACATCTCAGCTAGTTATCTAGACTCTCTTTGTAGTCAGTCAAAGGAGAGACACTTTGAGGCTATGACTCATTTGGCTTATTTTAGATGCCTGACACAGGAGAGGAACTGTGCCTTAGAAACCTTTCTTTCTTGCCATCAGTTACAAAGACAATCCATGTAAATAGCTCAAATAGAGATGCACGCTTAGTAGGTATCTAAATGTGAGTAGATGAAGATCACCCTCTGAGCCTAAACTCGGGTGTGATTTTGCTGTCTTTATTATTTTGGGCTATGCTTTACAGTATTTTTGCAGACAGATATTCCTTTCTGTCTAATGCTTAGTTTGAATGAGATTAACAAAATTAGGCCATTTGTGTCCAGGTGGATATATCCCATGTTACCTCAAGCTAGACTCTGTTTAGGTGTATCTAAGTAATTTAGAGAACAGTGAACATGCATTTATGTAAATGCAGCAGGATAAACGATGCTATTTTCTTTGCTTTCTGAGATACTTATTTAAATTGAACTTTCTCCTTTATATGTATATATAAATACTTGTAGAAGCATTTTATGGTAGTGTCCACATAACTCTGTTTGTCAACTACCTTAAAACATACTACAGGGAATGAACAGAAGTGCAAAGTATTTTAGGACAATTACTAAATTATACCCTGGTCTTATACCTTACCCCTGCAAAATTAAAGAGGTAAAACCATCTCTAATATACAGTCAACTGAAAAAAAAATTATTGTGTGTAACCTTTGCTGTGCATTCTCTTTTGTGATTCACGTCACAAAACTGCTGCTATCAGGCTTCTGAGTGAAAAAAACCTTCAAAGTTGTTCCTGCAACTTTTAACCATTAACCTAAAGACAATAAAATCAATTCAGAACCTGGGAACGCTGTGCTTTATCCTACAGTACCCTAGCAGCTCAGTTAAGATTGTATCGCATCAGGTGCTTGCCTACTACTCTACTCAGGTTTATGATCATCTAAGTGGTCAGATCTTAATCAAACAGTGGTGATATTTAGGGGTAGAAATGAAACAGTCCTTTTATTTTTTATTTGTTTTTTTACTTTTCGTTGTGTATCACAGCTTATGTTATCTGATTTAAATACCGTCTGGAAAGCTTTCATTTGCTGCTGAAAAGCTCGTAAGTGAGATCAAGAAAGAAAGAACTTAGTCAATTGTCAGCATGTGTACAGAATTGAGAAGGCAACACCATGGCACTACATTCACTGTGACACTGGATAATTATAGAGAAGACGCATGAAAACATTAACCTGTGTTCCTCTGAAGAGGTAGTTTTCTCCTGGTTTTGAGGTTAAACTTACTCTCATATTTAAAATCAGATGATATGTGTCAAATTCTACATCACGTAGGCAAGTTTATTTGTTGTATGTTGGAGAACAGTGAAAAGCAGAAGAATTTCTTTTGAGAATTTAGACCTTCTTGAAGAGGAACTTCACCATAGATGCCTTGGAGACAGTGCTGGATGGCTTTAATTCGGTCCAAATTATATAATTAAGCATGAAGCTGTGACTGATTTTGGGTCTCTTTTACTACATACTCTTCAGTTCAGCAAAATACAAATAGTTTAGGTTTATTTTCATCTTTCAATGAAGACTTTGCAAATGTGCAAGGCCAATATTAATGCCATTTATATTTCTATAAATGAGATTATCCACATGTTTGCATAACATGAACATTAAATGAAAGGTGTTTTATCTGTTCTTGACTTTTCAAATGTTTTGCTTTCAATTTTCAGTGTCAACAATGGTTAAGTGGTGGTGTAGGCCCTCTAGAACTGCCAGATAATAAGGTACAAGCTATATTTATTTATTATTTTTTGTTAATTTCTTCAGTTCATGTGCAACACATGAAAGTGTACCAACAATCACTCCTTGGTAAACAATGACACAAATTATGGCAGGTTTTCTATAGCAAATAACAACAACGCAATCAGCAAATGATAGATCTAGCTGGATGACTTTACCTGCCTCATTCCAGAAAGATATGTGTACAATACTCTGCTATTCACACTAGACGAAAAAGCAAGAAGCATTCTCTTTGTAAATATTACATTGAGAAGACAGATTTAGTTTTAATTTTGAATGACAAGTCAAGAATATTGTTTAATGCAAATCCTTTCCAAAAGAGAACATACAACAAGACACCATTTATTATTCATCATTCCCTTTCTGTACTTCATTATATATATCTGCTATAGGGATTTTATGCCATTGTTTGGTCTAAAAAGATGAGAAATATAAATGTACTTTCAGGGATGAACCCAATCGGTATTAAAGCAATGCTATTCATTTGCTTATGGTGGTTTGTATTTCTAAAGTCACTCATTCTATAACCATAGAACCTTCCATTTTACCACATCGGAATGCTTAGTATATTTTGCACAGAATTTATGAAAGCACAGCTTGAAACCAGTAATTCCACACCAGTAAGCTACTGAAAGAGGAAAAAATGGTTTTCCTCTTGATTTCTGAGGATTTTTTGTTTTGATTTTATGTTCAATATTTCTGCAGCTCCTAGTATGATGCGGTCCTGATTTAGGAATAGCACCCTAGAATTTTGCAGTAATACAAATAAATTGTCATTGCATCATCATTTGGCAGAGAAAAAATTATTTTTACATCTTGGGAAAGTAGTAAAGCTTGCTACCTAGTAGAAAAAGAGAAGGAAGAATCTCATTCTCAGCATTGTTTTGTGCCCTCAGAATATCTGTGTCAGTTATCAAGGCTTGTCATGCATATATTATCACAGCAAGGGCTCACCCAGCATATATTCTACTTTTAAAAAAAAAAAAAGGTAATTCTAATTATGGCATTTTGTACTGGAAATGTTAATTTTACTGCAATTCCCAGGATTAATCAGAGGCTGGAATGTGTCTGTGTTTGTCCAATAAGCAGAAAACATTAAATTTTTATAGACAAATACTAAGGCTACTGTTTTTACTTAAAAAATATTTGTGGTGCCATATACCATACTCCATTTGACAGATCTGGAAAGAAAAGCAAAATATTATGAATACACACAACAAAATAAACTAAGATGAAGAACAGTCAAAGCAGCCCACTATTCTACCTGAATCAGAGATTAGTGCAGGGAAAAGTGACTGTGATAAATGAGTCAGTTTTAATTCATAACTCTTTAGTTATATGGGTAGTCTGAAAAAGTGAATTAGCATTTGATGTGATCCCTTAAAACATTTTTGCATCAATAAGGTAACAGAAAATGTAGTTCTGAAACAGAGTGCATTTATGTGCACCTAATTCACCTTTTTTATTTTATTTTATTCAGTTGTTATTAGATCAAAATTTAGAAGAAACTACAAAGCTCAGTTCTGTACAATAACATTGCTTCTACAAACAACGACTGAAGATTCATGCAAAAAATTTTGGTCTATGAAAGGCAGAAATGTGAATCCCCAAACAGAGAGTCTTATTTTTCCCTCAAAATCCACTCATTAATAAAATGGAGGGTTGAACAAGGATTTTTAAATTATTATTTACCATCCTTTTTGTCAAGAGATGATGATGTATTCTTTACTGAGGAATTTTGTCAGTGCCAATAAAAATACTAGTTTATCTAAAAATCCCTCATAAGCTTTTTTGAAACTATACAAATATTTATTTCAGATTATTTTCTTACAATAAGCAGCAGAAAAATGAAAACAGTAAAATTTTCCTTTTTGCCTTTTTACCAATCAAGTGCTTGTATCTGAAGCCGAAATTAACTAGCAGCCACAACTGGATTTTTTTTTAGCAATTTTGTATTTGATTCATTTCATCCAATACGAGTAAACATCACAGAATCTCGTATGAATGATTTACTCTTCCCATTTTGACAGTTTCCATAACTAGCAGAAAACATTAAAGATTTACTTGGATTTGACAAGACCAACAGACCATTTTGAAAATACAACTGGAAGTTCATTAAGAAAAATGTCTACTAACAATCAAAGATGGTGGACCAAATATTTAGCAATGATGCATAGTGTGACAAAAGCACATCCTTACTTTCCTGGAAAAGTCTGAGGCTCCAGCATCTCAGAGTATTTTGGACCAGTGTCCTTGTTCTTTATCAAACAAGTTCTACCATGGGGCAAATTGTCTGGAAAAAAAAGACTCACCTGAGTGCCAAATAGATCTTCAGTCTTGAATCCAGATCACCTTTCTGTAATAGAAAAAAATAAAATTTACCTCCACATGGTTATAATTTAATGTTCCAATTAATTATTTAACTAAGCTGGAAAGCAAATATTGGAAATAAAGAAAGTATTCAGCAAATTCAAGGTTTGTATGTTATACTGAATTTCAAGACTCATCAGATTTTTGCGGCAGCAATTGGTCTAGTTATAAGGTTATTGGTATTCTAAAAGTTTATTGTATAGATTATTTGTGTGTTGTAGTGTTGGTCAGCTTTGAGTTCTCATTTTTTCCACACATTTATTTATGTTTGCCATCTAATTTTTGTGTGGTTAGACTACACTACACCAAAATTACATTTTTATAAAAATTCTGTTTAAACTATTCTATGTCTTCACCTATTGGTTTAAAAAGCCTACACAGACATGACAAAATCTCCTTTCACTATCATAAAACAAGGCGAATGTGTTTTTTAAATAAATCTTTCTTCAACAGGTCTTGCTCACTGTTTTCTCTTAACTAGACAGAATACTATTAACAAAAAAAAAGATCTTTTTCCTTAAAAAAATCTCAAAATCTAAGATTTTGACTTAATAATAAAATTGCTGAGGAAATGGTAAAGAAATTATGGTCACATACACATCCTCTACCAGAATTCACTCTACTTAGGGGAGGTTTAGATTGTATATTAGGAAAAATTTCTCCACAGAAACAGTTATCAAGCCCTGAAACAGGCTGCCCAGGGAAGTGGTTGAGTCACCGTCCCTGGAGGTATTTAAAAGAGATGTAGATGTGGTGCTTAGTGACAAGGTTTAGTGGTGGACTTGGCAGTGTTAGGTTTATGGTTAGACTCGATGATCTTAAGGGTCTTTTCCAACCTAAATCATTCTATGATTCATCCTAGTACATGTTGACTAAAGCCATGTGTTTGTATAATGATGTAACCCACAAGCCCGATGTCAAAATGGATTTGGATGCAATATAAAATGGCTTATGCTATGAAGTTGCTTGTGCTATACAGGAAGGACAGTGTAACAGTGATTGATGATTGACCTTCCACGCTGGACTGCTTTATATCTTTATGATGCAAGATTTTTGAAGGCCAGTGTTTCAGTGTTGAAATCCTGGCCTTTCAAACGTCTCATGGGAAGGAAGGGGAGCTTTATTGTGCCTTACCAACCACGTATATTCAGCAGTCTTCAGCAACAGATGTTTACACTGTATTAATTCATCCAATATAAGATCACAATATAAAATCAGTACTTAAACCACATGCTTTATTAATTAGCTACTACTTTACTTTGTTGTTTAATCAGTAACAAAGACTTCAGCCCATCAAGATACAGTCCAGTCTCTGGGGGGAATGCAATGCTTTCAGAGACCATAGTGAAGAAATCTGCCCGCAACTTCCCTTTCTTTCTCTCTTTTCTTGTCCTTCCTTTGTATTCCTGTAAAATGTTAATGTGATAATTTCACCAGCACCATTTCCTAATCGGTAAAGAGTACCCTGAGACAGAGCTGCAGAGTTTGTCTGTTCTAAACAGTTTGCATAGCCTGAACTCCACAGTCACATTGGGACTTTGCAATGTTGGGTTTGTTGGTTTATTTTGGCTCTGAGTTGATCATCACTGAATTCTGCCTTCTTATATTTTACAGTGGTGGGTTTTTGAATAGGACTCACTGTGACCCCACTGGAATTTTATATCCTTGCAGTCAAAGCAAAATCTCTGGCTTAAATAGGTGAGCTGTGACTGGTAGAGGGATGCAGATAGAGTTTTAGATCCCCCAGGTCCTACAAATAGGAGCTTTTTTTTTTAATCCTCTTTCCTGAATAGGAGGCCATGTCATGCTGCCTGTTTTGTTTCAGGAATAGATGGGACGCTCTGGCCCTTCTGTATGAATGGGGAATATGAGAAGAGGAAAAAGTGGCTGGATTAGATTTGGGTTGAGTAAATGTTGATCTTTCCTCACCTGCTCTTGACAAGTCTTCACCTCACTGAAACATTTTTATTAAATTTTAATCAAAAGCACAGAAAAGATTGTTGATTGTAGAAATGCCTAACCCTGCTCTAAGCTTCTCTGCTAGGCCAGTTTTCAGATGTTAACAGTGCCACACTGACATTGAGTTTAGTGTTGTTTTATAGCCTAGGTGTCCTATGAATTGTCACAGAATCCAAAAGGATCAAGAAATTCTGTGGCTACATAAGTGTGACAGGGTGAAAAGCCCAAGCCTTTACGAGATGCTAAAGACTAACATGTTCAGAAGGTTCCCTCTGCATTTGTTGTTCCTGATGCCAGTCTTCTGTGAGATCACAATTTGGTTACGAGAGGAGGAGGGAACTTGTGCCGAGACCCCAATTTAAGAGTCTATCAAGTATATATTTGGGGGAGCGTAAGCTTGCATCTCATCCATGAGATCTTTGATCACAAATAGATGGCCTGCCTCTTTTTTGGAAGTCATACATGATCAAAGAGATCCTTTATTTAGAGATGCAAATGCTGCTGTCAAGCCCATAAAATACATACAAATGACAATTTTTTACAGACCTGCATTGTACTTCAAAAGAGGGCTTTTTATTTAAAAGGTCATGACCATTTTGATATCAGATACTGTTATTTGTGAGCGGAAGGTTCAGCAATCTTTTCTTCTTCTGATTTAAACATCATATGAATATGTGTATTAAAGCAGACCTGAATCTCTCAGAATGAGGAAATGAATTTTTTAACAGATGTTAAAAGGCTAATAAGTTCACAGCTCTTAGCACCCAGTGAGAATACCAGATTTTTATACTACAATAAAAATTTACCAGATTTCTGAAAGTATGTGATCTCTTGAAAAGAAAAATCATAAGAAACTTGGATCAGATGTCTATTATTTGAAAAACTTTACAGTCCACTAAAGAGTGCTTTTGGCAGGGAAGTAGGAAATGAGTTGGAAAGCATTAATAAACTTTCAGGATACTTGAAAACACCAGCTTATGGTACTTGATCTTTAAGTGAACTCTAGATTACTTCCATTTTTTTGAAACCATAAGTACTGCTTAGAAAGAAAGATAGTTTATCTAAGTAAAAAAAAAAAAAAAAAAACAAAACACCAGAAGGAGGGGAAAGAAAGTTTAGCTTGGACAAAAGCTAGAAAAGACAGAAAAAACAGTACTTCGAAATTATTATTTTTTGGCATTGAGTTTGATTAATACTTTAAGTGTTCCACAGAAAGAAACATAAAATTTCAGTAGGATTCCATTTTAATTTTACTTACATGTTACTGAAGTCCATTTTATAATGAATTCATAACAAAATGTCATTAGTCTGGCACAGCAGCACAAGAAAGGTATGTCAACTAGTTGATAACAAGAAAAAGAGGGTACATAAACCTTGGTGATCAAAGAATTGATTCCAGAAGAGCAGTTTGTTCCACTGGCTTGACCGGCACTGATTTGTTCAGGTATTAAGCCAGATCTACTTTGCTCCTCCATAAAAATGTTAAGTGGTTCAAATTCAGTACAAGGCTATGCAGAGCCAGGAAACCCCGGTGAAAATACTAGCCTCTGAAAAGCACTGTTTCTAAAAAGGGTAGCAAACTTTGGAAATCAGCCAGAGACTTTTAAAAATTGGGCATTTCCAGAGTTCTTAATTCTTTTTGCAAAAGGCCTGAAAGCTGTTTATATATATACACCATTTTTATTTTGTGTTTTTTTTTTTTTTTTTTAAAAAAAAGGCCCAAACAAACTCTCAAAAGTCTCTCTCCTTTTATTTAACATAAATTTGTCAAGACTCGACTGACTTTCCTAAAAGCTTTTTCTGAGAATTGGAAAGCATGTTTTATGTGAACTCAAGCACCTTAATTGAAAGGTGTCTATGAGTTTAGTGAAGCCTTAATAATGCTGTGTTTTATCCAGAATGTTAATGAGGTGTTATGCTAGATGGGTATTAAGAAGAAATAAAAGCAAAACAGTTTTAAAGACTACGTCTATAAATCCCCTACCTTTCAACTTTCCTTCCTGTGATCTTTTTATCAGTTCTTCAGTCGCATTAGAATTTTATAGGATTGAAAAGACTTATGTTCATCATTAAAAACAAAACAAAAATCATTTTCTTGAGAAAAATCTTTCTTGCCAACTATGTACGTCAATAATAAACAAGAATGGGATCAGGGCATCAGCTTTCTTTCCTTTTGTTAAGTGTCCTTAACATAATGCAAAAAGATCATTCTTTGTGACTATATCAAAGCAGCAGCCAAAGCAGATTTGAACAGATAAACTCTGTGCAGTAGAAGTACTTAGGTATAAATCTTTAAAATGCTAAAATAAACCATTTTTGTGTGTATGCTGATGCAATAGATATCAGCCTGCCTAGATAATTAGATGCATATGACTACTTTCTGCACAGAGCAGAAGTTGCTTTAGGTGAACTCAGAAACAACATTTCTAAAGGATTTGAAAAAGCTTTCAGAAAACACTCTATCAGAGCTTTTCTGTTTCAGATGAAATGGGAATCCATTCTACTAGAAGGAATGATATGCCGAACTAGTAATTTGCAACATTTGCAACATAGGAAGAGAAAGAAAAGCTGATTGTAAAAGACTTTAGGAGATGAAGAAAAATGAAGAGATGGTGGTGGACACCATTCAATGACCACCCAGAGTCTAATGTGTCTTGCTGTGAGGCTAAGGGGAGTCAGAGCAAATACTGAACATTTTTTTCTATTACTCTTCAAATTCATCCTGATAAGAAGCTTGCAGTCCCCAGGGAGATATTTTGGTTAGCATGTTTCCTTTAAATTACAAGTTGCTTACTACAGCTTTGAAATTTTGATTTTAAACTGATATAGGTAAAAGAGTGAAAGTTTTAACCTAAAATCAAGATTGTTAAAACATCGTATATCTGAAAATGCAACTATAGAGTGTAGAGCATGCAGTTTTGTCTTTGTCGTCTGTGATTATTTATACTCTTATGGCAAACCACTATCACAAACTTCTCAAGAGCTAGCAGTAGTGTGGGATTATAAACCTAATCATAACTGCCTTATTTTTGCCAGAGCAGGGCCCTGCATGTTTAGTACTAGTGAAGTCAATGAAGGAACAGACTTCTAATGGACAAGTCGACAGTGACACATATCATTAGATAAAATGGTGCAAAGATCTTTGGGACAGACAGGCAGGCAGACAGACAATAGGGAGGGAAGAGAGACTGATTTGAGAGCCATTGTTATTGGAAAAAATACCAGTGATTTAATTTGTATAATAATTATACCTAACATCTCTGCTTGCCATCTTAATAGCATTAGTGTAATTTTTTCTGTGCCGCTTTGTGAAAACCTGACTTTCCAAGGCCATGCATTCCTCGGGCATCACTTTAAAAGACCAAAAATGTATGAGTTTTTAAAAAAAGCCTCCATTTTTTCTTCAGAATGATAACTGAGCCCAGAGGTGACCCTTATACACAATTGCAGTTATTCAGGTCTAAAAAGCCAGCAAATTCATGTGTAACTATATCTTCCAGCTTCAACAGTAGGGCAGACTGTCAGCTCCCTCATCTGTCAGCACTCGTTCAGGCTAGTAAATGAAGACTGGTGCATGCTAGTAATATCTATTTGCTACAGGATATGCACTCAAGAAAGTCACGAAAAGGAGTTTCAAGCAAGGGCCAAAACCAATCAGTCATTTTCTCCTGTCAGAGATAAGAAAGGCAACATAAAAGAGAGAGGTGCTTGTCCCAAAGGTGGTATCAGTAGCAAACTGTCACCAAATAAAAATAGTTAAAGTCCTAATGACTGTACTAATTCAATACAAATAAGCCAGGTTCTAGTTAACTTAGCATTTCCTTTTGCTAGGCCTCAGGCAGGAAAAACAGATGTCTTACTCTTCAGAGGAAAAATTATGTGCAACTTTTTTTGGGTGAAAACAGAAATGCCCAAATGGTGGGACACTCAGAGGCATCTTATCTCCTTGGAGCTGGAGTCCTTGAAAAGCATGCTGTATCTCATTAAATTAGCAGAAATCTTCCTGCCTTTTTCTTCTGCATGTTGTGGAAGACTCAGGCACAGCTACAGTCCTCCCTGTGCTCAGTGTATGCTTAATTTTTCACTGGTTTACCTTGAGGCAATAAAGAGCTGCACTGTCACCCAGAGAGGCTGGAGGAGGACAGCAAAGTAGAAAGGGTGCAATGCAGAGGAGCTCTGCTCCATACACAGTGTCTTCCAATGGGGAAACGGGCTGCTCATTGAAAGTACGCCTTTCTATTGCCTAGTGCTGTAAATTGAATCCCTCCACAGGGAATTAAAAAGTAACAGTAAAAACCTACTACTCTGTCCCAATATGATTTTCTAACAGAGTTTTGTGATTCAAAAAGACCACAGAAGGTCCAAGACAGTGAAAAATGAGGTTAAAAGTCTTCAAATCAGGAGTGAATTTGTAGAGAATGACTGACTAAGGCTCCACTGATGCTGCCCCATCTGACACGTATGATCCCAATCATATTATGTGCTGCTGTACATCTCTTCACATTCAGATTGAAGCTGTATCTGGTTCTGTAAATTGACTATGCTCTTCCACTACCATATATGATGCTTGATTCAACTTAATGAGATATGTGAAAAAGAAAGCTGCTTTGACAGTTCTTTCCAAGCTTTTATGCATACAGTGTTATCTTCTAATATTTTAGAAACATTTTACATACATAAAATATAAAAAGAAGTCTATTGATTCTATGGGTTTTATTTACATATTTGCAATCTAAATACTAAATCAACCCACACTGTTTGTGGTGATGTAATTCTTTCCAGAATAGTCCATTGTGTTGTCACATGGAACACACCAAAACAACTATGCGTGAGCTAACAAGGTAATGAAAAAGCATGGAGCCAGATTAGTGCAGCCCACTACCCATGTTAGTACATCTTACATCTCTCTCGGGCAAGTCATCCAAGGAACAGCACTGTGATACTGTGAATCCAGAGCTCTTGCCATGGGGGCAGGCCACACTGCCTTTTAGTTGAGCACATTCAGAGCTCTTCCCACAAGAGTTACTCATCAGCAGAAGATTAAAAGTGAAACTTTTGTCTTTCTACATACAAATATCCATAAACTTTTTTAAACAAGTGTAGAAATCACCCAGAAATTGAAAGAATTTAAAATATTTGTGTATTCCCCCCCGGTTCCAAAATAATTATAGCTTTCTATGATAATTTTTAATTAGAAATCAGTGAGTGTTCTCATATAAATGTGTCTATCAAAAAGGTGTTTTCTACATTGGTAATCTGTATCTGGAAACACAGTTTGATAAAATATGTATAGGGAAGGGTTCTGTAGCTGACATTAAAACAAAAGATAAAAAACCCCCTTTCTGTGTATTCAAACTCCCCTTCTCCTAACACTTTTTCTTACACCATCTTTGGAACATTAAAAAAAAAAACCCAACACCAAAAACATTCAAGTGATGCTTTTAGTAGTGGGTGCTCTATTGAACTTCCATTCCTCTTTCATTTTTCCCTGTCAGCTTCTTGCACTGATGTCAGTAATATACCTTAGATTTGACTTGCTTCTCAAACCACCTTTCTGAACTCTTACACAAAAGATGTTCAGAAAGAGACTATGGTATCGTGATTTCATTCAACCTAGATGTTTTTTTTCCACAGCTCCTTTGGATCCAGCTTCCAAAACTTGCACTCTTCAGACAACTCAGAGAAAGGGTGCTTTTACTGTACAGCCTGCTGCCACTGCCATCCTGAATATAGGTGCTTCATGTTGTGTTTCCCCTTTCAACCTATAGAACTCAGATGGCTCATAAGCTACAGGCCTTTTTGTCTCCCCTAGGCTTTTCCTTCACAGGGAACTTTGTGGTTGACTTGTTGCCCCGCTCTGAGATACTGGCCACCTGAGTATGATAAGCAGCCCTGAAGAGGGCATAAAGGTTACTGTATAACTGTATTTGTCAGAACCTAGATCCCCGGTGACAGAAATTATCATCATCATTAGCATGATGTGCCACAGGTATTATGCCTCCACATTTTTTCTGTGGTATCACTCTTCGCTCAAGATAAGCTATAATATATCTGGGGCACTCTAGGCATAGTCTAGAGGAACCACATCTGAAAACAAAACCTGAGGCAGAGTTTTAAAGGACCTTTTTCCTCCTCACTTTCTTTCTGCCAGAGAGAAAGAAGCAGATGGTCAGCCATGTCAAACCATCAGATGGCTTCAAGATCTGCACTGCTTTCTGGTGAAGTCATGGAAGATGACTGGTCTAGAGCACAAGTCTTATGAGCAGAGGCTGAGGGAACTGGAATCATTTAGCCTGGAGAAAAGGAGACTGAGGAGAGACCTTATTGCTCTCTACAACTACCTGAGAGGAGGTTGTAGCCGGGTGAGGGTCGGTCTCTTCTCCCAAGTAAAAAGCAAGAGGACAAGAGGAAATGGCCTCAAGTTACACCAGGGGAAGTTTAGATTGGATATTAAGAAAAATTTCTTTACCAAAAGGGTTGTCAAACATTGGAACAGGCTGCCCAGGGAAGTGGTGGAATTGCCACCCCTGGAGGTATTTAAAAGATGAGTAGATGTGGTGCTTAGGGACATGGTTTAGTGGTGTTTTTGGCAGTGTTAGGTTGATGGTTGGACTTGATGATCGTAAAGGTCCCTTCCAACCTAGACGATTCTATGATTTTGTGATAAAAGCATCCTTTCAAGGTGGTAAATTCTTCAAGGTATTAGAGATTTACCAATCAACTCACAGAGTAGGCAATTCCCCTATTAGGGGTTTGTGAGCAAGTGAAGTGAAAGGGCAGACGTTGTGATCAATTAGTCTTACATTTGCATAGTACAGCCAGCCAACAACCTTGAATGACTTTTTTAAGACCTTTACAAAAATGTCCCCTTGAATCTACTGGAAAACTGGTAAGTTACTCCAGTAGTAACAGTTCCTACCTAATTTCAAATCTGATTCTGTCTTCTTTTACTACCAAGAAATAGATCTTATTCTTTCTACACTGGAATGAAGATCAATCTACTATTGTTTTCACATCTCATGTGGATGAGTCCAGGCTTAGTTCAGGTCATCTCTTAAATTTTCTCTTTGATAAGCTAAATAGTCTGCTGGAGTCTTTCAGCAGGAAGAATATTTTCCAGTCTGTAAATTATTTTCATGGCGTGACTCAATCCTCGGAAGGCTTTCCAGTTTATCAATATCCTTCTTCTGTTGTGGATGTAAGCAGTAGGTACAGGGTTGCAGTAGTCAAACTACTAAAATGAAATACCGAAGTAAACTCACCTGCCCACAATTATTTCAAATTCACTGTTTATATATCAAAGAATCCATGGACTTGTTTTAGCCACTATGTCATGTAAATGATCAGCCTGTTATTATCCACCATTTCTTTTTTGAGGTGTTACTCCAAGAACAGCTACTGCCATCTTGTATTACCTGAATCCTTTCTTCCTAGATATTTGAGTTTGTATTTCACCATACCAGAAAATATACTACGGACAGTTGTGGTCAAGTTACCAGCAAACCAGAGCACTCTGCCTAAGCCAGCTATTGTCTTCATTATTATCAAACCCTCAGTTTTTGTATTTGCAGTCAATACCAGTCATAACACTTCATTTTCTATGTACTTAATTTAATTTCTAAATAGGATAGGGCAAGGAATAATGTCTGTAGTACTCCTCCAAAGACACATGCAGTGATTGATGAATGCTGGACAACAGCTTCTTAACAAAAATGCCCTGCATTACCAGATAAGTGCAAGGACCACATACACATAACACAGGTTGTATTATTTTTACAAATTTAAAAAAAAAATGTACTGCCAAGATGTTATGCACAACTGAAAAAAAGGCAGTGTGCCCCTGAACAGAGAGGAGAATCCACCAAACCCAACAATAGCAAATTGATTCATGAGTTCAGTGGCACTGTCAATAATGCATAAAATGTTTTGACAAATATATGCCTAGAGATGTACTGAGGGCTATGAAGACCACGGTAGGATATTAAGAAAAGATGTACCTTCTGCAGTGGAGCCAAAAGCATGGAAGAAGTGTATTCAATTACCTGTGAACCAACCAAGGAGAGCTCACACACCTTCACACATCAATGTCCAGATCAGCACTCAGTATGTTGATTTTTACAAATCAAGTTTATAAACATATTAGAAAAAAAATAAAGATAATTTTATAAATGTATTTGTGCCTTTTTTTCCCCAATGAATTTTCTATTAATAAAATTGATCTAATTATTATTCATTGCTTTCACTTCTTTCTTTTCATAACTTATTAATTGTTTGGGGGGTTGCCACATTTTTATAGCTGCTTTCATTTGTCCTATAAGCTAGCTTGCTGTTTGCTTTGAGTTTTGACCAGGTTGAATTTTTGCCGATAGCATTTTAGACATCTAGTTAAAAATTATTAAATAGTTTGCAATAATAATTTAGACTTTTCCAATTGAGTTCTATCTCCCAGTTGATTTGTCTCATAATTGTTTTCAGCTTTGTTAAACTGACCCTTTTAAGCACCAAGTGTATATCTCATTGATGTGTCTTTTATTCTGTTTGCATACAGTAATGAAATCAAGTTGTAATCTCTGCACCTAAGAAACCACTAATTTTTAGCTCTGTGATCAGGTCCTCTTTATCTGTCAAGATGAGGTATAAGACAGAATTCCTCTGTGTAGGATGAAACACTCTCTAAGTTAAGGAATTGTCATCTGTAATTTTTAGAAATCCCTGGGACATTTCAGTACTGGCAGCCTGAGAAACCCCAGCATATGTTGGGCAGACTGAACTCCTCCCCATCCCCCTTCCTTTTCCCTGATATAACAGTTTTTATTCCTACACATTATAGCAAGGCGCTTGAGGGCAATCCATAGCATGGAGGAGAAAGACTGTAAAAAGAAAAGAAGAAAGTAGATAGGTAGATTAATTATTCTGATAAATACTGAACCAGAAAAGGGGATGCTAGAGATGGTGATCTGCTCTGGTCCTAGGTTTTTTACCTTGGTGATCTTTGTCCTCTGCTTCCTACTGAACATCCATGGAAGCAGAGCACCCCCATTTTGACAGGTTTAGCACACACATTTTTTTGGTTTTTTTGCCTCCCAAAGGTGCAAAGAACAACAGACAGTGTACCAACACAGAAGCTATTCCAAACCATCAAAGCATCTGTCTCTAAAAAGCGTATAAATAATATATTTGTTCTGAATGTATATATGTGATACTTTATTATATTGTCACATTGATTCATGATTCAAAATGATTTGCTTTGAGATGATAGCATTTAAATTGGAGCTGGATGTTTTTCCTTCCCAACAGTGAAATTATCAGTAATGAGGAGAAGATGGAGTTTAACTGCATTTTGGAAACTTGGGGCTGAGACCTCATTCCAATCACATCCTTTTTTGTTCACAAGAGCCTTCCATTTCACTCTCTTTATTGTCTGTATCATTGCTCTTACCTTTCTGTCTGACACCACTCTACCTTCAAAACTGTATTTCTGAGTGTACTAACAAAGTAGAGTTCTGGGGGTTTTGGTGGGAGATTTTTGTTTGTTGTTTTGTTCAGGTGGCTAAAGAATTATAAAAATAAAATAGGGAATAACAGCCCAAAATAAAGAGAGAAAACAAATTGAACACATAAGGAATTTAAGTTGTCTGGATCTGATAAACTACATATGTGGCTATTTAGAGATGTATAGGTGAAGCAATGACAAACATATTAAGGAGATCCTGAAAATTAGTGAATGATTACAGTGATGAAGTATTGAAAGACTGGAAAACTGAAAATAGTACTTGGCATTGAATAAGTAGATGAAGAAAATTAAGCAGCCACAAGTCCTTAAATTCCGTTCATGGAAATGGGATTCATGGGATATCTGCCAGCTTGAAAGCTCCTAGGAAAAGGAATCAGCTAAGACGGAGCTGTCAGGAGCAAATTCAGTCAAGCCAATTTAATCTCTGCAAAAGCAGAACAGACGTCTCAGACAGAAGAGACAATGCATATCTCCTATTTGGGCTTCAGTGAGGTCCTTACATTGTGTCTGTGGGAGATGGCACACATCTGCATTGCATGCAGTGACTGAAACAGTCCTTCCTTACCTTGGCTTGCTACTTTTTTCTGGCTTGCTTTCATGTCATGACAATGACCCGTGTAGAGGAGTAACAACCAATTTGTTTCCTCATATTTCCTCCTAATTTGTTCCTACGTCTATTTGTGTCATCAGGACTCATTTTGGTGATTTATATTCATCTCTAGAAGCAGGAGGGATTTTTATCAGAATTCTGCGTCCATTCCCTGAGGATCACTAAAATAAAAAATGCAATGACAAATACAAAACTACGTTGGTCAAGTTTGCATAAAAAGCTTTATTTTGAAGTGATCCACTTCCTTTTAAATGTTTGATGAACGTTGCTGCAAGATGACGCCTATTTGAAGGCACATACTAAATATACCAAATATGTATTATGAGAGTAATATAGCCGTAGACGGTTTATCAAATCCATTAATTATAAGTAGAAATGGAGAAACTGGGGTATGAGATTTTTCCTAATAATGAGAATCATCATTTGGGATTTATGAATGAATTGTAAGAGTAAAAGGATGAAAACGATAGTTGTATTTGATAAATTAAACAGTTCTACAATAGTATCTACATAATTTTTAAAATATCAGGAAACCTGTGCCCTGTTGACATATTCCATGAAGAAACAATACTCATTTCCCTTTCTTTTTATTAAATTTTTAGTTCTTGAACTGTGGACACATATCATTTTACTGTTTATCAAAGGTCACATGAAATTGCGTATGAAACAAAATGGATTGTACTGGCTTTAAATTTGCAATTAGAATGGTATGTTTAAATTGAAAAATAATATCTGAAGCATCAGATTAAATGGAGAAATGATAAACAGGTGAAAACTTGCTAAGAAAACTATTAAATTAGTATCAAATTACGTATTTCTTGACTATTGCAAAGACTGTAAGTAAAGTAATTGATAAGGGCTGAATAAGTCCTCCCTCCTGTATATCGATTTGGCATATAGGGAGGGAAATTTCTAAGAAATGAGAAAAATCCAAAGAAAGCAGAAATTAAAAAATTCCATAAAAAGACAAGGTTGTACAACTTTTTGTTCAAGTGAAAGTGTAAAACGCTATTTGAATAAGTAGTAAAAAAATAATAAATTTGCATTACTACTATATTACCACTTCATCACTGTGTAGAAAAGGCCATTAAAGAACTGTAGTTCTGAAAATGTCATTAGGATACAGAAAATCCTCTAAGACTTCAATTGCAAAAGTATTGCACCAGTAGCTCTTTCTGAGACTTGAGACATAACCCACAAGATGCTTACCATGTTATATCTAAGAGGTATGTTCTGACCTCCAAGTCCTTTTTCTGAGGAACTTCATGACAACTCTGACAGCAGACTTGTGTTGCATTCAAATGCAGGAAGTCTCACTAGGAAGGTTTATTGGAAGCAGGCCAGACTACAAAAGCAACAAATAACGCCACTGTTCAACATTTTGATTTCAGCTGATCCAAAACAGTTGAGCCTTTCCCACTCTTGATGGCATTTGGAGTAATACGCATTCCTGAGGAAGGAATGATGCATAAGCTTACAAAGAAAACTGTTATCAGAACTCCATAACATTATCAATCTCCCTCAATAGCACTAGGTGGTAATTTTATTCTGTATCTGCAATAGCCTAACCTCTACATCATAACTGATTTTAGTAGCCTCATGATTCAATTGGAAAAAAAAAAAAAAGCCAAGAGTTTTGTGCTGTGGTTGTCAACGAAGTTACTGTGAAAATGAAAGAGCTGGATCATGCTTGTTATACTACTGCTACTTGCCTCAAATCCCTCAGATTTCAACGTCACAAATTTGTTTCTTCTCTGAACTGTGTGAGAGCAGTGTAACAGCAGTGTGCATTTTCTAGAGAACTCTTTCAAGAACTTTTCAGACTGCCCATCTCTTCTCTTACACCTTTCCCTTGCATGTTCAATTCCAAATATTTTTCTTGACCTTTCGGCCTGCAGCTTCTTGCCAGAAACTTTGCAGAGAAAACCTAGAGCTCTGGCTCCTGTTAACCATAGACATGATGTAATCCTGCCTACATGACTTCACTATTTTTTTCAGTATATGCATGTATATACATATTCTTCTTAACTAGTCATCTGGGGGAGGATGTGAGACCGTTTTGTAAGATTGGACGAGAATGGAATTTAAGGGTCGTTTTTATAAGCGAATGGATGGCTGCAGTTAACTCCATGTGAGGAACCAGCCCCCAGACATTTGTCTGAATTTCAAATCCTTGGGGTACAGTTTTAAATATCTATGTATGTGCATATTTATAATATTTTAAAGGATAAAACAACAAAATTAAATGAAAGCTAAGATGGTACAGAAGTACTCAGTAATTGCAAGCACTTCCGGGCTTCCAAATACATCCAAGTCCATGGGCACTACAACTCCGCAGGGGTCAGAATGTTTGTATATTACTAACGTAACCATTCATTCCAGAAACTAGTCTTGGCTGTTATAAAATCAAGCCACAGGGTTAAAGTTTCAGAAATCTTTTTCATTTGTGGATTTCAAAGAGAAATTCCAAAGTTTTAAATGACATTCATTTTAATGTTCCAAGCAGGTGATAAGCCATAGTAGCAGCCTATTTAGCCAGTTTTTATAGCTACGGTCTTTATTGCACTCCTGTTACTCACACAGTTGCAGTAAGTGAAGAAGGCAATTGGTTTCATCTTATTTCTCAAGTGGCGGAAAGCAAGGTTGAGTGGCCTTTATGCGATGGAGTTAATACGGCCCTTCTCTGCTTCTAATCCCAATGATGCATGTGCTGAGAGCGTTCATTTGTATAAGCAGTCCAGGCATTTCTCTAATGCCTGGACAACTAATGCCGTAAGAATGCAAGCACTGTGAATGTGATATAGCTTATAGATACACATTGGTTGCCAAGACATTGGCCTTGTACCTCTACATTTAGTCAATACTCACCCAGACAACAATAATACAATTTCATTAAACACATACACAATTTTTCTGGTTTTTGTGTATCCATTAGGATTTTTGATAGTGATAGAAATACAGTAGTTCCTTTTTCATTCTTCAGTATCTCCTTTCCAGACCAAGGGTCTACCAGGAAGACAATGTTACCTTCAGAGATTTTTTGCCCTCTGGCAAGCCTTTCTGACATTTGTAGTGGAGCTATGAGATGCTTTAAATAAGGAGCTCCAATAAGCTTATTACAAAACAATTTTGACTTAAACAAAAATTACTCATGAGAAAATAAATTCATTTTTAACCCCTAAACAACTAATATATTTATATATTAAAATTGTTTGTGAAATTTCCAGTTATTGTTAGTAAAAATCTCTACAGTTGAGTACGGAATTCACTTTTTTCAAACCTTCATATTAACTATAAACTCTGTAAAGGAAGTCCTAGGAGCCCTCATTCTATCTTTTATTTACATTTACTTACAGACATATTTTCTTTATGATAATTCTCAAGAATGCCTTAGTGAGGATATTACATTTTACAAAAGCTGTTTTAACATGAGCCTAGGCAGAAATGATACACTTTATTCAAGTAAATTAAAAGAAGAAAGCAGAAATTTGCAAGTAGTCTTAATTTCACTGCACTTTTAAGTAGGAACCTCAGGAGTAAACAAGTTGTTTCAGTAGAGCTGGCCTAAATTGCAAAGGCTCCGTATGCTAATTTTAGAGGTGCTCAAAGTAACCAGACATAATTTCAACAAGTCTGTCATTAGCCCTGATTTGTTTCTCTTGGTTTCAACTGCCGCTATTAATTTCTCAGCCTGTCAGCTTTTATATAAAACAAGTTTTGTCATAAGAAAATATATTTTCACTCTCTTTTTTGTCCATATGCATGGGGTTGTGGCTGTAAGGTGATTTTTTTTCCTTACATCTTCTGAATTCTGTTCCAGTATTCATTCAGGGAAATGCCAGCTTCTCTTCTGGAAGCACATGACAGTTACAGAGTCCAAGCCTATTATTTTTAGTATAAACACCTTGGTTCTGTACCTCTTAATCAACAGTGTTCTAAAAGAAAATAAACTTTTAACAGAGAAATTTATATAGCAATGCTGTCTCTATGTCCTTTATTATAAGACTGAAATAAACATTTTATACTTTTTTCATATCCACTCCACTTTCTCTTATCCCCTCAGCTTTCCCTCATTTGTACATATTCCTCATACACATAGGGACATATGTATAAAATATTAATATGCTGTATATTTTCTCTCTCAGCAAGGGTCACAGAGTTCGAATTCTTTTTTATTGTTTAACCCTTGTTCCTCATACTATGTGTTCTCACTGCTAATTGTAATTTACTTATATGTTGAATAGATAACATGCAACATTATTGCTGAGATTCCTGACAAGCATAAAAACCTTGTGCAAAAAAACCCTCAAAAACTCCAGTAGTAACACACGTATAGAATGGACTGTGTTTCAAGAGCACAGTTCAGGCTTAATAAGTTCTTTTGCTGCTGCTCTTTTGAGCTTTTAATCTTAATGCATTGTTTCATGAAATCACCTGTGAAGACATTGCTGTGCAGTACTTTACTCCTGTTTAATCGTCTACACACCATTTTTTCATATTTACTTTAAATTCTGCAAAATTAATCTTAAATTATCAACAGAAAAAAGAGCTATAAGGCAAGGTGAGAAATTCAGAACTCATGCTTAATAAAGGAAATACAAAAATATAAAATAAGATTGTTAAATATGTTCACCTGTTGTCTGAAAAACTCTATTCATCCAATGGAAAAAATATTGCAAAAGATACGATATTACCCAAAGAAATATATTTTTAAAAAATTTAAATAAATGATCAGCATAGCACATTCACTTTACAGCCTCACCCATCTGTACCATCAATATATAAACATAAGATTAAATGCCTTTGTAACACTTGTGTTCACTAAAAGATAAGCACTTCTTAGTTTCAAAAGTAAATCCATGTACGCATTTAATTTATTTGGATGCAACACAAAATGACTTTCAAGCAACTGCAGTTATAAGTATCATATAAAAACTATACAAACAGTATTTGATGTAAATTGTATAATATTTGACATTTAAACTCTTATAAAAGAGGACTTTTGAAAGACATTCTAACGATGAATTCATGAAATTAAATAATCACATCTCTAAGATGTGTCAGTTTTTGACCTCAAAGTTTTCACATCATCTTGGTACAGTTCATTTCTATACAATAATCTTAAGAAAAGAATGAGTCAAATTAAAGAAATAATTCTGTATCTTTAGCCTCCATATGGAATCAATATTTAGCTCTCATAAGACGTTTTAAAATTTATTTGAATTTTTTTTTAATTGAGGATTTCTTTGGCTCCTAGAAAGAGAAAGGTAAGGGATTAAAATTTGGTGAATCCCATGTGTGTAATTTGTAAGGCTTAAACCAATACATAAAACATTCAAAAAAACTTTTGTGGATAGCTTGACCTTTACTATATTGATTTCTATCATAACATTCTAAAACTTTTAAAGTATGACCTTTTCTTATTCAAACATAGAAATATTTTTTCAACTGTCAATGTTAGACATTGCAAAATAACATCAGACATTGCAAAATAAGGTGCTCATCATTGCACAAAAGTGGTACTGCAGAAGTGTATGAGGACAACTATAACAACTTAGTGTTATGTAAATCACATGCTGGGAATGTGGAAGAAACATGCATTTCTCATTGCTAGTTCCTGAAACATGGAAATAGTGTAGCTGCATACAAGTTAACATAATGATTTTCTGGCTTGTGCCCTGTAGAAGGAAGTTATCTTCTACAAGATCCAGGAAAATGCCTAGAGCCATTCTTGAATGTTAATTGATGATCTAAGCAAAGCTTAAATCTGTTCCTTTTAGAGTCTGAATTTTCTTTGACTTTCCTGACTGCCTCTCCACACTTCTGTGAGTTTACAAAAAACACAGACATTTATATATAACACAGGCACAATACACAAATAAGGTTATTTTTCTTCCATGAGGATTCCAAGTGATTGAGGTATTACTTATGAAGATACACTTTCACAATTAACCCCAGAACTTCCAAATAACCAAGTGCCTTCTCACATAGATATCATCTCCACTTCATGATCTCTTCTTGTAGGTGTTTTTTTTAAAATTCAGAGCAGTAATGTAATCTTAGTACCTATAATCCCCAGGGTATCTGTGGGCTAGAACTACAGGTTCAGCACTTAAGCTTGCTAAGAGAAACCACTTTTTGTGAGGCTTCCTAGTGCATTGTAATTTCTCTGCGCTGGAGACTTCTGTTACTGCTTGCTTGTACAGTAGCACTTCTCAAAGGCTACATTGTGTAGTCCTCCCATCACGGAAAGACTCAGAGAAGTTGTGAGATATTAGAAAAAGTAGTTGGCAGCAGTTCATTTCTTCCATGGCAGGAGGTTTGTGCCATAGCAGGGTACAATCAAATGTCTTTGCTTGTTTTAATGTTTGGAAGCAGCTCCAGTTCCTTGATGAGCAAAGAGCAAATATTTACATTTATATTTGTGATTAACAACCTGACTCTTCTCACTTTTCCTCCTTTGTCACTGATTAAGAAGAACATGTGAACAGCGGATCAAAAAGTTCATCTCAAAGAAGTCCTAAAACACAAGGCTCTTTCCTTCCTACAGTTCTTTCTGCCTGTGATTGAATGGACCAAGACAAAGCACGAAGCAATCTTGGAATAGTGAAGTGAGTAAGCATAACTGCACCTATCATTTCATGGGAAGGAAGTATATATATGTAGGAAAAGACTGAGAACTACCGGGGAAACTGTCAAGGTGTGAACGTGTGCACAGGTGCTGAAGAAGGTGAACTGGTGTATCTGTTTTCTGAAGATCTGCAACACTCTAACGATTACTTTTTCATCAAGAGACCTTCACACTTGCGGCTAAGGAAGGTAATACTCAGACCAGCTGTTGGGAAGCCCGTGTCACACGGCTCTAGTATTTCACACTAACTATGCAAATAGTCGTAAAATTATGAATGCATTTAAAAGATTTAATCTCCAGAAAAAACAGAGGACTATGAAATAAAGCTTACACAGACAACCTAAATGTTTACACATTCTGAATATTCAGATTCAGGCACATAGCCTTTGATTTCTATCTCAGATAAGTGTTTCCAAGACGGTGTGAAAAAGGAGCTTCACCCAGGACCATAAGCAAAATATCTTAACTACCTTTTGCACTAGTTTGGAGTGAGCAGTATGCGCCCTGGAGAAGAAAGAATGTCTTGGACAGAGTAGGGGTATGTATGCATCTGAGTAGAGAAAGCAATGGGGATAAAAAAGAATCAGTCTTTCTCTGACATGAAAAAAAAAAAAAAAGTTTAAACTCTGAGGATCAGGCTGACAAAATACTAAAAGGATCAGTTTGCCTTAGAATGAGAGGCAGTACTCCAAAGCGACAGTAGCAGGGGACAGCCTAGCATGAGAACAGAGAAGGTATCCTTCCAAAAAAGATCCATTGGTTGGACCCAATAAAGCATTTGTTGTGTACTTTGGTTTTTAAGAACAGACAAAAGTGATAGAAGGAAACACCCACCTTGTAATTCTGATTGTAGCTGCTAAGGAACTGGGCAGCAATCTTGCTTGAGGATGGAAGGATCAGACATTTTCTTTCTCTTTTCTGTGAGGAACACCTTGAAAAAACTTCCTTGGCCATTACCTGGTCTTATATATGATGCTCATTAGAGAAGGGGTAAAAGAGCAACACGCATGAGAGTAACAGGGCTGAAGTGAGAACACAAAAATTAAATGGGTGGCTAACTTGAAGAGCAGGATCCTTGATGACACAGGTGTCTCTAAGAGTCATAATGGCCACAGTGGGGAATACAGTCCATGTTAAAACCAAACCATATTCTTCAATATTCCAGCTCCAAAAACATCAGCACAAAGCAAGACTAAGAGGTATTAAACAGCATGAGATATCAACCTGCATTGAACCTGTAAGGAGCAGCAGGTTGCAGGCAGTGAGTTTGGTAAAGGAATCAGTCCATTTGCATACACATGGCTGGAAGGCAAAATACAGTTGCTCTACTTCTGTAAACAACTAATTTAGCAAAGAGATGGGTTAGTTTTATGAATCATGGAACCCTCTCATCACTCATTCATTACTCTAACCAGTGTGTATTAAAAACCAGTTTCCACAAAACAGAACTTTCCCTACATTTTGAAAGTCAAAACAACATTTCATTCCTAAGATGGGAATAATTTGATTTGTAGTGACAAAGATTTTATGTCACTTTAGATTTATAAGTGAAACCAGCTGAATTAAATGAAATAAATTTGCAAGTGGAGGAACTCGGAGTAATTACTTCAGTGTGGCTCGGCATGGCCACAGCAGTTCTCCTGTGTGTTGAGTCTTATCAGATCCGTGGGGATGGACCCCTGTACAAAGACCTTTCAAAGTCAAAGGGGCTCTGGAATCCACCCAAGATGCTGATTTCTGGCCTAAAAACCAAATCTTACACATACCAAAAATGAGCTTAATGTGAGAAAAGATATCTCCATGTGTCTTAAAAGACAAAGGAGAGCATATTTACATTAGGAAACTGGTAGCAAGGGCTGATGAGCACAAATCAGAGGAGTAGATAGATAAACAACACTTACAAATCTCAATAAATTATGGAAGAGGCAAAGAAATTTTTGGACAACTCAGATAAGGCATTCAAGCTCTAGCTGGCTATAAATAAGAGCAAACTACAGTTGTGATCAATATGGTTTCTCTAAGAAGTTTCAAATGGCAGATTGACAGTCTGTTTATCAAAAAAAAGGGATTGATTACCACTATCCCAGAAATCATTTATATTACGCTCCTTTTTGCTATTACAGTATTGCTTACATTTAGTAATACATTGACATTTAGGTTTAGTTTAGATACTTAAAGAACAAATCATATGTTAAGGTTTAACTATTATCAAACATTTCACAAATGGGATGCAGTATATACAAATCTATTTTAGTCATTTCGTGCAACTCTTAAACTCTCTGAAAACTATATGCCCTATGACTGAAAAAACACAAAATTTGGAAAATCGTGTTTCTAAAGCATATTTAGTTACATCAGTCGGAAACATCAAAAATAGATTTTGAAAGACATGCTGAAAAACCACTATCATAAAGATTTGAGTCTGCCTAACTGGTAGGTCTAGACTCATTAAATGTCAAAATACTAACTGTCTCTTATTTTCAGAACACAGAAATGTATATTTTTCATGTCACAGAAGCCAGAGGTGAAAAGCAATTCAATTCCAAGCTGGCATGATATTAAAAAGAACTGCTGCAGAAATTTCAGGAACAACAAACCCACTTCAGGCCTAAGGGAAAGCCTGCAGAGAAGTGTCCTTACTAAAATTTAAAAAGAGAGGCTTTGAACTACAACATGGAAACAAATACGGACATTTTCTGTGAGCTCAAAAAAAAGAAAAGAAAGAGAATAGATTATTCCAAAACGGAAATAAGGTCCTGGCACCTCAGCAATAAAAAGCTCACAGGACTAAATATGTTTAGTCTCTTCCCTTCATGTTTAGCTTCAGTTTTGCCTAAGAAAATGTTATCCTTTCAGATCAATAAATCTTGGTAACGGCCTCTGCAGAAGTCAATTTCCACTTTATTCTATACAGTAGGGAACACAGTATGAGAGACTCAAAGATTTATAAAGCATATATTGGGGTTGGGAAGAACCACAGGTTAAGTGCAGATCTTGCCTCCTGAAACTTCAAAAGGCAGTGAAAGAGGAATGAGGGAAAATGAGGGCCAAAAGGAGATGCTGATCGAAAAGAGTAATTTAAGGTCTTCTTTCTTAAACTGAAGGTCCAAAGAGCCTAACAGTGTTCATTAGGAAAAGAGCAGTAATAGTAATCTGTTTTTCTTTTCTTTTATTTTCTTTTCTTTTCTTTTCTTTTCGTTTCTTTTCTTTTCTTTTCGTTTCTTTTCTTTTCTTTTCTTTTCTTTCAACGCTGGGCAGTATTCCCAAGATCTGACAGTTACCAATAGGCTGAAGACCAAAAACTAGCTATGTAATGACTTCCCAACATGAAATAAGGGCTTCAGAATCTGACTTCAACTTAAATGACACATGCTTACCTCCTCTGGTTAATCAGGGAGTATCTAAGAAAATGAACAGCCTTACTGACATCAGCAGAGAAATTCACAATACTGCCAATACAACTTCCAAAATACAGTTTAAAACCAACCATCAATTTCAGTCAACAGCACAAGACTAGCTGGGTGATATGAATTCTGACATATAAATCAAGCTCTAATATTAGTCACCTCACCCTATATGATGTTTTCATGCAAGATGGAAAATGACACCACAGAACCACAGGGAAGTGTAGTCTTGGGTCCCCCTACATATGGGGAGAATGGTCTTATTGAGAGAGGATTAGCTGAAAATAAAAAGCTTCGCGGTTAAGCTTGGATGAGCAACCGTCCATACAATTTTACTGCAGCCTGCCTGACACAGTTCTGGCACAGCTGCACAGCCTGTGCAAATGGCATCCCCTCAGACACATTTGGAGCTTACGTCTGGGGCAGACCAGAGACAGTGAGTGGTATGTATGAGGCTGCATGCTTTGGAGTGAAAAGAGAGTTTAGTCGTGTGAGTGGACGGTGCGCCACCCACACTGTGGATCAGAAAAGGACATTTCATTTGCAATTATAGGAGAGCTGTATGGCAAAAGGAGTGAGGATAGTATCAGATGGGTCAGCCAGAGTAGGAGCCTGCAGGCTTTAAACTGTATGTACTCTGAAGGAGACCACCTCTCTTTAGAAGACCACATGGAGACTACCCTCCTAAAATTGGCACCTTGGGTATCTGAAGGTAGTTTTGTGGAGGTTTACTGAAAAGGTATTAAGGCAGAAATACACAGCTGACGGCAGAGGCTTAGGTTTGTCGCTGGGTTGTTGCAGATTAAAACAAAAATAAATAATGCTAGGTAAAACAAATGCTACCTCAGCCCACCTGAACGTTAGCTCCTGCACTAAGTGTGAGGGTTAGTGAGGAGGAGGAGTAGAGGTGGGCTCTTTATTTCTATTTCTGTTGGCCATAATTTCCCACAAGGAGTAACGGAGCTTCTGAAAGGACTGTATAGTGATCTGCACAGCCTGCTGGGGTCCTGCATCTCCTCCCTCCCAGCGGCACATCACGTGAACCAGCTCAGAGCTAAAAGTGCAGGTAGCCTATAGGGTAGTGGAAGGCCAAATGGGAATGGACAGGGAAGATTCTGCTGGTTTCCCAGATAGCACCTGCTCTTGATTGTCCTGATATGTTGAAGAGAAATCATTAACTTATTTCATTAAACGTGCTCTAAGACTTTAGGACTCACTGTGCAAGTTTTGTTCATGTGAAGGAACAGTTGCACACATGAATAGTCCTGTTAAATTACCGGTGAGTACGTTCGCATCTGTGCAAGCTTTATTCATATTATCAGGCTCTTTAAGCTGTATTTGCATAGAGTATTATGAAGAATGTCTTTGCAATTCCCCAAAGGGAATACGTGCACTTTCATTTGTGGATTGCAGACACACAAAAAGGAGTGACACACACAGTTTGCTGTGGAAGAACTTATTATTTTACTTTTTTTTTTTAATCTAAGAGCACTTATCTTATTACTTCTTACTAATCCTAAATGCTTATTGCCAAGACAAAATTTTAATTGACATCGGAATTTATCATTGTAAGAACAATTACCAGAAAGGCACCATGACCTATTATTCCACAGAGCTGCTAAAAAGGTTTCCTAGTGGCTCTTCAGAATAGCTTTGTGGACCATGCTTTATGCGGGCAGTTTTTTTAGGAAAAACTCCAAGTACCCTGATGGGCTATCCAAGGCAGAGGACAACAAAGAACTTAGAAAAGAGAAAATGTCTTCTTACTGTTAAGAGTGTACATGGACGGTTAGGTCTGGTTTCATTTCTTTCTGTCATAGGTAACTTAATAACCATTATTAACTGGCTAAATACCACTGACAAATTATGGCAATTATTTGCCTAATTCACAAAGCATTTGTGATAGGATTGTGTAAAAAATGTTAGCTAGAAAGTGGAGAGGAGAAGGTGTTTTAGAAACACCACCTCAAGGATTGCTCGACCAATTTTACTCAAAAAAGCAGAAGGTTTTCCACCTTTTTTACTGGAAGAGAAGCCTGGAAGACTGCTAGTACCTTTCAGAAAGTTATGAGCATTTGGAAATAGCAAGACAAAATAAAATAAAATAAAAAGTTTTCTGGCATGCCGTACGATTTCAACTCTTTTTTATTAAAAATGTAGTTATAATAACAATTTTCACCACTCATGAGATATAAGAACTTGCTTAACACTGAGCAGTGATGCAAGATAGGATATAAAGTAAAACACAAAGTCAGTTACTTTCAGAAATAGTCTTACTGTTCTTGATGTGCCACCATTGCAGAGAGTAGACAAAGCCAGAGAAAGGATTCAGTATAGAAGGGCAAGGAAAAGAATAAAGAAAACAAAAACTATAGAAACCAATAAAGAAGTAGTTGAGAGAGATATACAGACACTAAATGATGAAAACATGAATTAATCTTGTATTAGCTTACACATTTAGAAAACTAATAAAATTTTCTAAAGATGTAGATCATGTATGCTAACTTTTACATTCACAGTTGGAAGTGGGATTGCACGTCAATTTCATTGGTGTTGTTATGAAAGGAATATATACATTCGTAATTTTGTTTAGAACCGCACTGAAGTACACATTTATTTCTATACTGCCTATAAGCCAACAAGAGCTGAGACCCTTTCTGTGGTATGAACGGAACTGTGCATTATGTTCCAAGTTGAAGTCAGTCTCTTTTTTTCAAAAGCCTGCAAGATATACAAAGACAAATGAAGAAGGATAAAACATACAAAGTAGAATGATCAATATGATGGTGACTCATGTCAGCTAGCTAGCATATTTTTGGTGGAAGGGAGAGGTATAATAAAAAGGGAACTAGTTAACTGGAACAGATTTAGACAAACTGAAAAAGTGAGAAAGGTAAAGAGGAAGATATGGAGGTGAGGTGAAGAAATTGTCAGACACTGAATGTGAATAAGGGAGTAGACAGACAAGCAATGCAAGAGAAGTTCTAGCCCAAACTGTGGTACACGTTTTGAATACTTAGGAAATCAATAAAACTCTTACAGTTTCTGGGTGGCTTTCCCTTGATTTTTTTCCCCCTGAATATTACAGGGGTGGGGACGATATGCCATATGGATCCAATCACCTCCAGTGATATCTTCCCTGTACCGTGTAACACAGGAGAAAGCATAAGGAACAAGACTCAGCTGGTCCTATTTTACTTTTCTCTGTGTTCAGTGACATACAGGTAATTTTTAGGCCTTTTCACAATCTATATAGAAGTAAAAGGATTAAGGACTCTGGTTTTCCCTTTTGTAGAACCGTTTCTAGGTGGAATGCAGGGATGATCGTGTAGTTCCCCTGTACAGCATTAGATCAAGAACCCATAAAGGGCATTGTCGTTAGAACAATACCTTGTGGTGGGGAAAGAATAAAGTTGGCGTAAGGAGGAGAAGGAGGTTTCTGGCTTAAAAGTCTACTTAATACCCCAAAGACTAAGCAGGATTATGCTTCACCTTTAAAAGAGCTATAGTGAATTACACTTCCTGCTCTACCTGAAGGGTTCCCACAAGGAGACATCTTATTTGGTTGCGATTCCCCCAGTGGAGTAACACAGGACACCGTTTGCTTTCTCCATTGTGAGGTTGGTCACAGCAGCACCATCTTAATTTACGTTTTTCTGTTCGGCTATATTGTTCCATTATGTGAACTGCCTAACCTTGTCTGTGCTCCATCCTAATTCTGTACTACAAAAGAACACTAAAAATATAAATTAATTGTTCTGTAAGTTGTATTTCTAAAGAGCCTCTGAATTTTACTGAATGCAGAGATATTTAAACCATGCAGTACTTTATCTACCCTTTTCACTCACTTCCACTTTTTCAGCAAATGAGAGAAGTAAGCAGTAGTTTTATTTGACTTTAAAAAATACTTAGTTTCTAGAAAGTAAAAACAACAGAAACAAAGTCTGCAAGTAATGAAAAGTATACACAAAATGTGTTCCAAACAGTATCTACTGCTTACTATCGTACTTCCAGAAACAGCACAGAAGCCCGAACTGTCCCATTTCCCCACAGTTTTAATTCGTTAATCATGTCATTTTTCCTTCAACTTTGAAAATTAACTTATTTCCTTTCCCACTTGTATTATGATGTCATACCACAAACTAGCTATGACAGAACATCAAAGAAAGGAACAGATCACCTAATTCTGTGATCTTGACAGCAGTGTGAAGAATTTTTTAATGAATACTCTGTTTCTACTTAATATGCAATAGGGATTGTCCGACATTTTGTAAATGCTATCATCTTTATTTCCAGAATTCTGTTCAGTGGTAGCAAATCTGTCTCCAAACAATCAACAATACAACTGTTTTTCCGTTTGCATGCATACTCAAATGAAAATGTTTGATCTGGATGGTTTTGTAATCACTTTGCAGAGGGTTTTTTTTTTGTTGGCTTGTTTTTGTTTTTTTTGCCCAAAGATGTACAACCAGAGAAAAATGAGGCAACTAACTTAAATCTTTTGACAGTGTTTGTGCAAAGCAACTGTTTTTCTTTTGTTGGGCTATTTGAACACCATCCGCCCCATTCAACATCACACGCTCATTCTTCATTACTCTTAACTTTGCAAACCACAATCTGCAAACAGAAAAGTACTATTGAGGAGCTCTGTATTTAATCTTCTTGTAATATGGTATATCAGCAGGAGCAGTTCCATCAGTCAGCTGGAGCTCTGCTATTCCCTCAGTTGACACTAGCTGGAGAATCTCTTTTCTCGAGAGGTGTAGAATCTGAAAATGACTCTTTAGATATGACCCTGATGTCATAAGACTTCATCGAGGTGAAGTCACCACTGGTTACTTATAAAACATGGATTGAAAAACTTATTGACTGTAGAGATGACAGGTAGAAATATGCTCCAAGTTTGGAGCATATGCTTCATCATTTCCAAAGAGTTTCAACAAAACCTTTCATTTTATTTCAATTTTCAGCTTATGTAAACAATGATAAAGTCTTGCACATATTTTCTTTCTTCTTTGGAAAAGTTTATTCACTTCTAGAAGAAGGATTTGGAAGACCTACTCTCCCTGGAAAAACATGTTTAGGAGAGTACGACTTTGCCTGGTTTCACAGTCCATTGGTGATTACCAGCACCTGCAATAAACACTGGGCAATACAGTTATCTGCTCAATTTGATGAAACCAAATCAATAGTAAATCCAAATTTAGGTGCCAGAGTGTCTTAAGTAGAAGTATCCTGCTACCCACATGTGGCTCCGCATACTGACTGATGCTTTGGGAATGTGAGGCAGGCAAGCTCACAGGTCGATGCTGAAAGGTATGACCCTGCTGGCCCCATATTTTGAAACATGCCAGAAGCCTGTGTACAAATAGCGTTCTTTTCCTCACTTCACAAATTTCAGCAGTTTAACAAGTCCCTGAAGTGAGGCAGAATGCAAAGCCTCATCCAAAGCATCACAACAAGAAGCTGGAAGCCCTCTGGAGATCTGCAGTCCGCCAGTGCCTCCACTCTGCTGATCTCGTCTAAGCTGTACTGAATGAAGGTCAACCTTTCAATTAATGCCTATTCCACCGTAGCAAATTGCTTTTTTTGCTGAATTGATATGATATAGGAGAGGTTTTTTATTATTAATAATTTAAAAGTTCCATCTTTATTCCCTTATCCAATGGCCTGCTTTAAAGCATTAGTGGAGAATACTAATAGGGCTACTTTCGCATGGGAGAGGCTGGTGTAAGAAAGAGTACTTATAATAAGGTTCAGTTTGAGGCATAGGTAATCCCTAGGTACTTTGTGATATTTGATTTGATTTGTGGTCCTTTGCAAAAGAGGCAAAACATGCTTGAACCTGATAAATGTCCTGTAAGAGAAACAAAAATGTCTATTGGCCAGAGAACAAAATTACTCCCAAAGGGATATGTTGCTTTAAGAAGGAATATTTTCCATATCCAACTTATTTCTAATAGCAGAACAAGCCAAAGGAAGAGACAGAGAAAGGTCAGATTTAGATGACGCTTCAAGCTTCTTCTATATAGTTTCTAATAATGCAGCATAATAAAGTTTTATAAAGAACAAAATCTTCCCAGTAAATATATTATTAACTATCAGCAGGTTTGGAGTGGTTTAGTTAAAACACTGCTACCTTTATGTTTATCAAATATTTCAATAAACTTCTTTTTTCATTATAAGTTTTCCTGGGGAGAGTTTATATCTTCATTGATAGGTAGATAGCACCTGAAATTTTGGGATCCAGAACTTGCTTGCCTACAGTTAAATTATTATGAACAGCATTGCAGCTAATGTGGCAGGTCTTATGATTGCATTCTTCGAGGCTTGGACCAGTATTCACAGGGGATACCTTCAATAAAGACAGTACGTAATGGTTTTCCAGTTCCATTTGTCAAACAAAAGGGATATTTCTCATCAGCGTAAACTTCACTTAGCATCCAAACTCCTGCAATGTGCTGATCTTGTGAAAGAAAAAGGGGGGCCAATAACTTGAAAATTCTTTGTATGCTCCATGGCATTTTTTTTTGTTCTCCATCCCTTCCTGTTTGGCTTCAAGTACCTTGTAGTTTGTGGATATTAAAACACTACATTCCTGGATAATAAATACCGATACATCTAATAGTGTAAATACATTTTTTTTTCTAAGACGAGCCTTATTGTCCACAAGCACAAACAATTCTTCTGATTTTGTAGTGTCTTTTGCTGATATGGTTTTCAGTGCACTCATCAAATAAGGTTTCTAGGTTCTGCCTTAATCAGTTTCCCAGTTCAGATTTCCTTTTAGGAAGCCACCAGCTGTATCCTTCACATGTAAAGGACTTCCACGCAATTTGCAGAAGTTTAAATTTATTGAGCAAAGATGGAACTAGCTAAATATCAGTGAGATTGATACAGTACAACAAAGACATCCCACATAGCATGTGAAGAGGATCCTGAAAGTAAGAAAACTTTCTGGAGATGACAAATGGATATGACAAATGAAGGAAAAGTCCTGAAAGACATTTTTATGACTTGCATAACTGTGCTGTGAGGCTTCCCTATTTCAACTACCCATTATTCAAACCTCTTTTTGCAAGAAAAATACCTTAACATGGGGAAACACCTACATGTTTTATGTGCATCGGTGTCATAACATAACTGGTGATGGGACAGCATACCCTAAAAGAAAATAGGACTGAAGAAGACATGTACCTCAGAAGTGAGATGTCTGGTGTCCAGTAGAATGCTAGTCTTGCCACGCCCAGAGTAAACCAGTATATTTTCCCCCTTTCATGAGCTAAATCAGTAACAATATATACCATGAATTATTTTAACTAATGAATGTGTGCCTGCAGGGGAAGACGTGCTTGAAAAATGGCAACATAAAGACATTCTTTGTATTTTGGTGTTATGATTTGAAGCCTTAAATAGCTATGGGAAATGAAATGACACTGCTTGTCCTATCCTCCTGGTGAAAGTGGCTGACAGAAGGACTTCATCACACACACTTACATAAATGCGCAGAGAAGACTTGCACTAATCTTTCTTGTTATCGTCAGAACTGAAAATGCTACTCTTCCTTTCATTCTCTTCGATATATACTGCAAGCGGCTTCAAGCTTTTCTCATTAACCTCTCTTTTCTATACTTATCAGCATCTTTTCCACATTGTTGGGGCCATTTTCCAAACAATTGTTTGAGGGGAGGGGAAAAGTCAAAGCAATAATGGGCTCAGGGTCACAATTGAAACTGCTCCGTATAATAAGCAAACCTGAAACAGTAAACTGAGAAAGAGAGAGGGAAGGAGAGGGAGAGAAAAGAAAATGCTGACTTGGGTCAGGGGTCAGCTCTCTGATCTCATTGTCAGCGCCTCTGCCTTTTGCGTTATGGAATTTGTCTTTCATTACCCTGTCTGCCACTCCTGTCAATACACCCTGAAAAGACTCCTCAATAGGAAATTGTAAAGTTCTGGTTGAGGTAGCAGGGGGAACTGCCCACCGAAGCCAGCTTGCGACTCACTGCCATTTCCTGGGCCTCCGGTCTGGTGCCGAGCTTTCCTCAGCATCGCCCAACCGAGCATCAACAGCGACTGCGAGGGAAGAGGGGTTACGCAGCCCCTTTCCCTGACAAAACAACACCGGCGAGGCATCCCTGCTGCTTGAAGTAATGTGTAACTTTAATATGTGAGCCCCTCGGGTGCTACAAAGGCAAACAACGTGGGAACACCTATTAATAAATAAGAATATAAAAAATTCATTTGTTTCACCAAGAGAAAGAACATAACACTCCTCTGAAACAGAGGATGGGGTAAAACCTAAGCTCCAAGTATGTTAGTGGGAACTTCACATGTCATATACCATGAAGATATCTGGTATTGGTTTATTCCCTCTAACTTCCTTCCTTTAAATGACTGGGGATTTCCATCACAGTTAAGAGAGTTATAATCTCCCTGACATTTGTACTATACCAACCTATACTGAAGGTCTTTCCAATTGAGTAGTCAATTATCATTAGCACTGCTGAATGTCCCAAGGAGGATTTTTGTTGGGTACAAATTCATGAATGCTTCCAGTGTCCAAGGCAAAATATTTGGCCATTAATATCCCATTTGAAATGTCAGTTTTTCTTTTGTTTTTGGTTTATCCTTCAATGTTAGCTACAGTGTATTTAAATACTTTTTTTTTTTTTTTAATTTGAAGTCTTTTCTTCCAAACTGGTACAATCTACTCAATTTTTTGATGCAAAACCTAAAATGAGTTATATGACTGGTGAACTTATAATATCCTTCACTAGAGAAATTCTCTTGAAATGAGAATCACACATCCACTCTTTGTTTCTGAAGTTCTGGCAAACTGTAATTAAAGCTTTATTTTCTCCCCTCAGAAAAAATTTATTCAGAGACAATCTTTAAACAACAGTGAATTTCAAGATTTCAGTGTCCTTGCAGGAAAATACAGATTGCTGAAGCCAAACTTTAGTCTCTGCACAGTTCTACTCATATATGTACCAGGATATGTCTATTGTAGCTGCAAAACTTAGAAGCAACAATTGTCTAAGTTCACCAAAAAGATCTGCGGGGTGACTCATTGAATCCAACCTAATACAAGGTCCACTTCCTATGCAAGTGATAGCTCACAAAGGAGGATACTCTCACTTCCATAACTCTCTGCAAAAATCCAAAAGTCCAAAGCAGTCCCAGGGTTGTTTTCCTATAATGTTTCATTTTATCAGCTCAAGAAAGTATTCTGATATCATCCTTTGTAGGGTGATCAGTTTCCCTTCAGTTCCTGAACCTAGAGGAGGAAAGGACAACATTAATAGATTGGTCTACATCAAATTTTGACATGACTGTGGGCAGGATTTGGAATGAGGGAAGGAAGGGAAGGGCCTTCTCCCCGTCCTTCTTCACTGACCTTGGTGTCTGCA
>VYXH01003575.1:342038-425012 GCA_013397275.1 Burhinus bistriatus
GAGGGTGGGGGAAAGGGAAGGGAAGGGAAGGGAAGGGCCTTCTCCCCGTGCTTCTTCACTGACCTTGGTGTCTGCAGAGCTGTTGCTTTCACATATTCTCACTCCTCTCTTTAGCTGCAGTTGCTGTGGCACAGGTTTTTTTCCCCCTTCTTAACCGTGTTATCCCAGAGGCACTACCACCGCCGCTGATGGGCTCTGCCTTGGCCAGCAGCGGATCTGTCTTGAAGCCAGCTGGCATTGGGTCTGTTGGACATGGGGGAAGCTTCTACATAAGCTACCAAAACCTCAACATGCAAACCCAATAGACTTATTTAGGAAGAGGAATTAACAACTCTCAAAGGGTCATGGGAAGCTCTCCATGATGGGACAGTTGAGACTGGAATTTTCCCTAAAATTTATATGTTCTAGTTTAAAGTGAAATGAATTTTGGCCAGTCCTGTAATCTTTGTTTTGCACAAAGTCAGGTTAGATAATCACAATGATTCTTTGTACGCTAACAAATCCCGATAAGGAATGGACCTGATCCAGTCTGGAATTTTTGAAGTTTGCCTTAGAAAGGAGAGCTCTCAATTCTTATTTGAATCTCTGAAGATCTTCTCATTGCTCCCCATCTCAGGTGCATCAAATATGGACAACCAATTGTGCTTCAGAAATTAAGCCTCATAAAATAGTCGTGTACTACTATCTACTGTACTTACGAAAGTGTAGTTACTGGAGACTGCTCATGAGTAGGACAGACTGTCCCAAATTCATAGTCAGGTGTATTAGGCAAAGCTCAGCATCTGAGGAGGCTTACATAGTAAATTCCTTCAGGGGCACTGATGTATAACAAATGCCACTAAGTTTCTGAGTTCATTTGGAGAAAAAGTAAATGGTACAATGCACACACAAGTCCCTCCCTGGACCAAAGCAAACTAGGTTATCTATTATGGAGTAGTACCAAACTCTGCTACAAAGGTGAGCTTTGGAATGTGGAGAGTTGGCTTTTTCTTTTCCTGAGATCCTCTTATGTGCTTGTGTCTGTGTAGGAAAGTGTAGTATTGTATGGCACTTGAGCCATTTATTTGTATCTTACTGGTAGGTAAAAAGTCTAACTTAACTCAAAAGTCTGTGTCATTTCAGGACAAAAAAGTTAATTTCACCCACAGCAACTCCACTAGCCAATTTACCAACAGATGTTGTTTTACAGGGAGATCTATTAAATGAATTTGTCCTTCATTAAGAGACACTATGTTATAAAGTTTCCCCCAATAGCTTTCCAAAGCACACTTGCTCCCAATTTGGTTGAAGTCCAGTCTTTGCTATAAAGTGTAAAATACTTGGCTGCTAACTAAAAATATATAGCAAGCAAGAAACACTTTTTAATTAATATAAAAGAAGTAGTTGTATTATTAATAGTGGTACTGGGAAAAAGTCAGTTTTATTTTTCCTCCTAAATTATTATTATATGTCTCCCACTGCTGGCATTTTCTTTGAAATAATCGTCCTTTTTCCAAAAGGTAATGGATACTTTTACCTTCCATACTTTCCCTTTATGAGCTTTTATAAGCCTCACTGCACATACTTTATCCAACAGGTAAGGTTCTACCTTATAAAAAAGCAATTTAGCTTTATAGATTTGGCAATACTGAACACTTGGTTAAATGAAGGGTGCCTCGTTTAAGAAATGGCATATCTGAATGGGCCTGTTATCACAGTTTTAAGTTAGTAAAAAAAACACCATCCAGTACACTACTTTGATACAGATGGAAACTATTGCTTCTGGCATAAGTCTCACATTGGTGGGTGCGTGGAAATCTTTGAGTATATGCTTCAACTTAGCTGGAGAAAAGTTGGTGTATATCTTCAGGATGATTTTTTAATTTGAAACTGTGTTCTTTTGTATAGGAAAACATTTGTACAGAAATTTGATACATTATTTGCTCAAGTTTTTAAGATACTTTGCTTTTGAAAATAAGGGACTTCAGAGGAAGCATTTCTAGAACAAGATTGAATCATAATGAATTTTTACCATATTAAATGTTGCACTTTCTGTATTCCAATTTTAATCAATTTAAAAATCAGACATCCCAAAATTGTTTCCATTTGAAAGAAAAACAAGTCAGAAATGGCAGAAAGTGGTAATTAAATATTGGGTTTTACCATATTAATCAGATTAACATTTTATAATAACCCCAGGTTATTTTATATTATTTTTAAGTTGGCAGAAAATAAAATATGCAAATATCAGGGCATTTGAGGGTCACTTTGTCAGCTATGCCTATGGTCATTTTTTATTAGAACATTAGCTGATTGACTTTAAAAGTTAATCTGTTAAACAGAATAAGAGTGCTTTTGCACAATTTTAACCTTAAAATAAGACTCCTTTATTTTCATTCAGCACACAGTAGTTTGAGGTATCTCGTAAAACTACGCAATTTTTTTTTTTTTTGGCAGGGAGTAATGCAGGGGATAATTTAAAAATAAAGTAACTTTATTTTATGTTAAGTGACTTCTAGTGGGTTTGGCGTTGGTTTTCTTCAGAATTAGGGGGTTGTTTTTCTGTTGTGTTTATTGCTTTGGACAGGAACTTCTTTGTCTCTTAATGATAATTTAACGTGAAAAGGAACAGATGATGTTAGATCTTAGTCTTCAAGGTAACAATCTCTCCCTACTTTTGAAATGTTCCCCAAGATATCCAAATACCTTTCAGCGTATTTGTCCCAGTGATCCTTTAGCAGTAACAAAGTTGGGGAAGTTTCTTACAACTCTCTATTATTGTATTTTGTAAACAATTTATCTACCACTTCTTTAGAGCAGTTGTCACCCATAATCCTCTCTTGTGTACCACTGACAGGGTGACCTTCATACTCACTGGCTCATCCATCATACAATGAACTTTTCACTCTACACCATGCTCATCCCTTCCCAGTAAGGAAAAGCTTTGTCCACATCCCACTTTGCCATTCACTAGAGATTCTGTACTCGTGCAAATGTGTATCAGAAATGAAAAAGGAGGAAGTGGAAAAAGATCACTGATTCAGCACCTTTGAAAGTTAGTACAGATGGTTACCTTTAAAGCACATCTATCACTCTCATATGCAGTGCTCTAGCCGATAAGCCGCCCCCATTTGTGTTCCCCCATTTGACAGAAGCGACCTAGTGAATCAGTAACAATGAAAAACTAATTGCCATTTGAGAAATGCACTTCCCCTGTATTGTAGGATGCTCTGTGCGTTTGCCTCACATGCCTAAATTTAAGTATCCCAGTGAAAAGAGTTTGCTTTTTAAATCATAAACAAACTCTTTAAATGAACCGTATTGAAGTATGCAGATAAAATGATACTTCCTATCTTTTGTAATTGGCAAAGTTTGTTTTCAAAGTTGCTACACAAAACATTATTAAGGACAGGGGATTATCCCTGTTCACATATTTATGTACATGGTCTTGTGTACTCTGGCACTAAAATGTTTCTGGTTCCTCTAGAGAACAGGTTAAAACATTCCATCTTGGTGCAGTTCTATTTGTACATAATTCTTATTTTTCTCTGCTTTAATAAAAGGACACTTGACAAAAACCTAATCTCAGGTTTTTAAAATCACCTCTCCAACTGCTTATTCTTCATGGATACAGAACCAGCAGTATTTTGAGAGTATCAATGACTATGTGGGGCCCTTGGAAAAAAAACTCAGAAATGTTTATTCTTAAGTTGGCACAATGACATAGAGTAGGAAGTGGGTTATTGAATTCCTATGACTTGCTATTGGTTTACTATTAGGTTCTTTTATTCTATTTTTCCAGAGATTTTTTGAAAAGGTTTAAAATAATATATGCTTATTTATTCTTTTAAATTATATATGAGAGAATAAATCATGGAAAGACATCAAGCTTAGAAAAGGGGAAGAGATTTATTGAGATGTATTTAACTATAGCAAGATACACAGCAAACTATAGCTGATGTGGAAAACTAAGGATTGGCACTGGTGTGCCACTGACATTGACAGGTAATGAATGTAAGTAGACTTTGTTATGTTTAAAGTGGTGTTTCATTTGCTTCATGAAGATAGAGTTGGACTCCAAACATTTTCTATTTTCTAGTCTTTATCACAATTACATGTCAGCAAGTTTGCACTAAAAGTCTATTTACAAAAAGTCCTATTTACAAAATACTACAAATTAGCTACCTACCAAGAATTTTTCTGCTTTTATTAAACAAACAAACAAACAAACAAACAAAAAACTCCCAACAAACAAAAACCCCCACAAACAAACCAACAAAACACCAAACAAACAAAAAACAAATCAAAACAACAAACTTCTTAGACTAAAATCCAAATCCATGACTGGAAATCTAGTTAGGCTATAAATGCCCTGTGAACATCTTTTTTTTTTTTTTTTTCATTGCTATCCAAAGAGTTTTTCTACTTTGTATTCTAGAATTTTGTTGTTTTGCTAATCCCAGAATCATGGACTTGAACTCTCTCTCAGAGGTGTTGACGTAACTCAAAAATACGTACTGATGTAACTTCAGTGATTTGAACCAGAGAAAGTGAGTCATTACAACAGAGGAGAAAGAAGTATCTAACTCAAAAATCATTCATTTGCCAAGGTTTGGTCAGATCTTATACTCGTTCACTGGTATTTTCTACAGCTTTTCCCCAGAGGTGCTCATTTGTGAAACTTCCAAACCTCTGTTTCTCAGTTGCATAAATTTCTTTGCCATAAAGCTTTTTAGTTTAAATTTTGTGCCTTTTAGTTGCGTCTATATAGAGGAAAAATAAAAGGAAGTAAAATTTTTTAAGTTAAATCTTAAGCAGAGGATTTTTTTTTTTTTTTTTAAATGACACTCCTTCCTCTTTGGCTTGCTGTGTATGGTTTTCTTTATATGGTTTTATATGGTTTATATGCCTGGGGAGAGCTCCTCTTCCCTCCTTTTACAAGTGAATTATATAACTAGTTTTGCTACAAGTTCATAATAAACAATGGCAGAGATTTGCAGGGCAAGCTCCACTAGCTTAAGGAAAACTACTTGAGGTAAGCACCTAAAAACTACAAATGCCTTTGAAACACCTCTTTAGATTGTAGGTTTTTAGGGCTAACTTCCACTTTGGTGGGATGAAGCCTTGGCTGTCCACAAAACAGAAGTACCTCTTAGTTACAGTGGACTCCAATGCAGAAGATATTCCTCATTTCTATTGATTAGCAAAACAAGGTGCTGTCAAAGTGGGCATGATCTGCCAGGCACCAGGCAACTAAGAGGAGTACACAATACCTGTAAGGGAAGTAGACTTGTTGCTTCTCTTCAAGGTGACAACCACTTGTACTCGACTAAATGTCCACTTCCCAAACTTTTGGGAGCCTCCTGCCCAGCTGAGAGACTCAATACACACGAGAAATCAATTTGTGCCTCATCAATGTAGCTCTGAGGTTAAAGGTCAGGATTTCCTTCCCAATATGTTAAAGCCACAATAAGAAATTACAGAAGTATTGTATATCACTAAAGACAAAATCTCCTTTAGAACGTCAACAAAACCATCAGCTACTGAGAACCTTAGCTTAATTGTTGAAATTAATCTCTTTATAACTAATAGAAGTCAGAGAGGACTTTAACATTGGATTTCCATTCACTTACACACCCTGCAGGGTGAATAACAGACAAAAATAAAATATTCTAGCATTTCTAAAAGGAATGACTGCAACAGGAGACCAGCTTTAAGCATGGAGGAAAAGCTTTTGCCAGTAGAAAGCACGGTACCAAACAGGTTGAGTTAATACTGTTTTTGCTGTTTTTCTGCCTTGTCTCTCAATCTTAAATCAGCTGAGCAGCAGCTTTCTTAGTGGGAAAAAACAGGAGGAGGTCAGGCGGAATGACCTCCCTATTTTGTCTCCCAGTGGCCTGCCTCCCATTTACTACACCTTTTGACATCCTTAAGTAGATATCTCTTTAAGTGTTCAGTCAGTAAAACAAACTGAAATGCAGGCAAAGTAAAGGGGGATGGGGAGAGATGTATACACTGTAGGGCTTAGATTGAACGTTAAGGCACGCACAACTCATAAATGCTGTATCTTACTTCTTCAGCCATGGATAAAAAATAGTTTATTATTCCACATATTCAAAAACTACTAATTTACAGTTTACTACTACTACAGTTTTCAAACTGCATGACTGACTGCCACTTTTGAGAAATAGGTCGTATTCTAAAATAAGCTCCAGAGTTACATTTCACAGACTCTATTCAGATTTGCTAATTCAGCAGCAGTATTTTGGAAGTTATTAAAATTAACTTGATTAATGAACAAAGAGTGAGGAATGTTGGTGTGTACCATACTTAATGAATCCATGCAATGCATATATGAAAAATCAATTCATTGAGTAGTTGCAGTGAAACATATGTGAGATGTGTGATAATGGGATCTACAGCTTGGAGAATATTATTTCAAGACTGTTGTGGAAAAGTTCCAGATGTTCTGCAAAACTTTTAAGAGCTTTTTTCAATTTGTAAATTACACGTTTCCCATCTCTTGCCATTATCCATTAATTAACCCATCTAAATATTATGCTATGAAAAGAAATTCTTAAATAAATATCAGATGCAACCCACACACTTTAAATAATCAGGACCATAAATTTCAACATCCTTTACTGGTTGGACGTACCTGTTTTCATCTGTAATCCCTAAAAAAGAAAGCTGAAAGATGTGGTAGGGATTTAAGACTACAATAATTGGTAAAGCACTTTATAAGAAAATGAATTTCAAAGATTCAAATAGGACTATGAGCCATGCTCAACATATCAAAAAGCTGGTGAATTTATAGTTTTTCAGAATTCTTATTAATTTCTTCTCTGATTGTCATAGTGTTAAAGCTGATCTAAAGTTCTTATGTTAATCAGTTCATTTCAACATCCATAAAATCTGGAAGTTTCAAGTACACAAGATTTTTCATGAAAGAGTAAGGATTTTAGGAAGATCAGACTCATATAACTGTAATTGGGTACACATCTTGCTTTCAAGTTTAATTCAATTGAATGACAGTTCTTTTTTAAAATTTGAAAAATGAAATTGTCTTTCATTACCTTTTCTGAATCTCGCTGTGCACCTCCCCACCCTGCATATTTTAAAGTGGCTTCCCAAGCAGAAAAACTACCTTTTTCCAGTAATTTGTTATTCATTTTAATAAAAATCAATCCCTACTTAGAAAAAATCTCTCGGTAAACAAATTATTAAGGTATTGTTTATATCAGTGAAATGTGGTATTTTCTATTGCTGCACACACCGCCTGAAAGTCAAACTAGGTATTAGCACTGGGTCAGATGAAAGAAAAAGGAAAGTATTAAGAAATCAACTTTTGTCAGTAAGGTGAGCAAATATGAATGAAATACAGAGATATTTGGCTTCAGATGTGCTAATAGCAAAACAATTCAGAAAAAGTCAAGAACATCAACGATATATTTAAAGAAGTAACTAATTCACATCCCAGAGATCTGCTAAAACATGTGTTAACACATGGCACTGCCATGTACTGGGAGAAAGCAAGGCATATCGTAGACCTGAAGACTGTTTCTTTTGATATTAGATCTCTGGATAACAAGAAATGGGACAAAAGATCGTATCTGGATCTGGTCAAAACATTTTAACAAAATTTATTTTAACAAACTTTATTCTTTCAGAAATATGTTTCTTTGGCAAAGCCAAATATTTCTGCAATGACACGTATTTATAAAGCTTTTGATGGGAGGATTCCTGAGTTTCATGGCTGTGTAGGTAATCTGGATGTTTTAAAACAATATTCTTTAGGGTAAACACAGGATTTTTGCTCCATGAAACCAAGCAGCTACGTCAGCGTAATGCTGCCCACTTATTAAGCCCTTCCAAAAGGAAAGGTATTTTAGCTCAGAATCGACACTCTGATCAGACGGCTTCCAAAGTGGGGTTATTCAGGAACCCATCCAGGACAGCCCCTCAATATGCAAACAGTCCTCTAGAAGCAAAGGCATTGCATTCTCATGGTTAGGCAGCCTGACAGCAGTCTCTGTCTATACTTTATTCACCAGCAGATTTTTTCTCTTAGACATATCCTTTCTGGAGAAAGGCGGAAGAACGGAGGAATCAGCCTCTGCGTTCCGAAAAGCTGTGTATGATATTCTGAAATTCTAGAGCATGCTATTGAAAATATGATTACAGGATACATAGTCTAGACACTGCAGATAAAACCGTCCTCAAAGTATTTAAAATCCTTTTTATTAGGAACGGTCTTCCACTTTAGTTGTATTAAAAGAGTGGATTTATGTTATGTTCAATTTTAAAGTTTTGATGATTATCTGATCATAAAAATTTTTATTTTTTTGTCCACATTTGACAAAGGACATTTCTTTACATATTCAGACAATTCTGTTGCATATTTTAAAAAATGCTCTATTTTCTTTTATGAGTAATTATTTAAGATCAGTTTACATAAAGGAGATGCTAGTAACATATTTTTCTCTTCAGTGGTTAACACATTTCTTAAACTGGCCTTCTGAACTTGGCATTTTCTCTTCAAAATGTCCCATTAATTCCTATTAGGGAGCTACTAGTAAAGAAAATTGCATGTTAACTTTTATCAATCTGTATGAATAAATGTTAACCATTCTCAGTTAAAAGCTCTCCTTTTAGCTCCACTCAAGTGAAAACACCTAAAGCAGTGCACACGTTGGCAAATCATTCAGAAGATTAATGCACTTAGGCCTGTACAAAGAGTCAGAGATGTGTATTAGCATTATAGATTTTAATTTGAAATGATGTCAGTCTTTTCTCAGCTGCATTGTAGTGCAAGGACTGCCATCTGCTTATAATAATGAATCTGACAATCCACGTAAATGTGATTTGCTGCTCCTTTTGCCAACATAATGGCCTGGATATTGATCCTAATGGTGGAGCAGTTGCTGCCATTTCATTCAATAGAAGTGGGAGGACAGGGTGCAGGAGGAAGATTTCCAGGACTTCTGCTGGAATGACAGCTAAGAACAGAGCTGTGGGGTTTTCACTATGAGAGGGGACGTGGATATTCCTCATTCTCAGTTTTCTCCTGGAACAAACCATAGAACCATAGAACTCACGACTCCGAAAACAAAACAAGCAAAAGCAAAAGTCAGGATCTCCAAGGAAAAAGAGCTCACAACAAGAAAGAGGTAAAATAAAAAATGAGCCCCCGTACGGCTGTGCAGCTGTTCATTTTTGCTCCTGTTGTTGATGACAATCGAGATGGTAAAAGCGGGGAGGGGAGGGAAGTGTTGTAATAGTGTCCACATTGTAAGGCAACTTTGGAGCCTGGCAGTGGCTTTTCTCTGCACTGTGAGTAATGAGATGTCTGAGGTGCAGCGTTTTGTATCTCTGTCCGATTTCTTCATGAGCACTTACACCCCTGAAGAAAAGCATTCGACGGCAAAAGCTAAGTGCCATTCAGAAGCCACAGATCTCAGAGGGAAACTTCTCTCCAGCTAATAGGAAATGCAGGAGTTTCGTGCCTGCTGTTTTTATCACTGCAGTGCAGAGCTGTGGGTGTCCCTCAGGATGGCTTTCCTCCAGGAAATGGAACCCGGTTTCCTGGGAAGTGCTCAGACTCAGAGCTGTCTAGAAGAGAGGCGAGGGGCTATTTCCCTAAGCTACAACAATTATTATGTCTAAGTTGATTCTAACTCCACTGTTAATGTGATTTGTGCGGGGCCCGACAGTATTACAGTACCTTTATAAGAGGGTGCACGGCTGTTTCCATGACAGCCAGAAGAGGTAGGGATGGAAAATGCCATTTGAGATAGCTCAGAAGTGTTTGATTGGTACAAGACATAAGGTCAGCAGCTTTAACAAGTAAACTCATGTAACACTTACGCTGATTTTCTTTAAAAAGTGGCATTCACAAGTACTGCTATGCTAATTATTAATAGATATTAACCAAAGTAGTTAAAAGATAATGATGCTGTTAATTTTACTTCAGCCAGTTCCTGGATCAGGCAGTCTGACCTCAGTGACTGAAATTCTGATCTCCATGGCTATTCGAAGTGGTTGCACACACCTACACTCAAATTTTACAGCATACCAAAGAGTGATATATGAAGCAGCTTATATATAAATACATTCCATAACTGCTCCTTTACTTCGAACAGCTTTAACTACTGATTTTTCAACTTTCATTGCTAACCTTGTAGATAGTTATATTTATAAACGGAACAGACACTGCTCATTTCAAGATATCCCCAACAATCCATCATCTTAATGTCATTTGATCTCCTAGGACTACAATTTTGAAAAAGTGTTCTCAAAGTGTAAAACTATCTACAAGTAAGAGCTGCTGCATGCATGTAAAATTTCTGTATTATTCTATCAACGCTAACCACGGAGTTCATGATTTAATACAGTACCTCCCAGAATACCTTGCGTCCTCTGCCTTACTTGAAGGAATAGGCGTTTATTGTTTATTTCCCACAGAGCAGTGCAGCAGTGAGCAAAAGCCCAGTAAGAGGCAGGGAACCTACACAAAAAGGGAGGGTATGAAAGAAATGGAATAAAAGCAAAAAAAAAAACAAACCAAAAACCAAAAACCAAATCCATATCCAACAAACTTACATAAACAGCATAAAAAATTACCAAATCAGCACAAAACTTATTCTCCTATCTTTTATTTGATGATTGGTGATAATGAAAAACACCAGCGATGCTCAGAAAAACCCACCTGCTCTGAGGCAAGTAGGCAAACAGAATTTGGCACAACCATAGAAAGGCATTATTCTCAGATACGTATATAAAGCTGAGGTGACTTAGTACTAATGACAGGCTCTTGTGGGACTGACACAGTGCATCTCAGATTGAAACACATCTCATAATGGGGGAGAAGATTGTTCTCCCATCTTCACTCCTATTATTCCCCTCCAGTGTTTCTGCTCGGGTAGCAGCAGACAAGCACCCCTAACACAGGCTCTTAAGTCTGACACCCAGTTCCCCCTCACATAATGAACCATCATTTTTCTACTCTGAAGACCTGCTTTCCCACAGGTGTTCCCCAGTGGGCTTTTCAGGCTCTTCTCAGAGCTGCGTTTCCACTAGTTTTCTTTTTCTGAGAGGAAAGGTCAGGTTAAAAAGAAAAAAAAGTTAAAATTAATATCACTCCAGAATTTCCCTGTATGGAAATCATTAGGTAAAACCTGTTTGCAATCAGAGTGGATGCCTTTAGAGGTTGTGGATTGGATCCGGATGCTTTATACCCTCTTTGGTTAATACCTGTTAGCCATATTTCACTACTGTTTAAGCTACTATCAGCTATCCACTGCAGCTATCCAGACACATATATTTTATTTGATTCAACCTTCTAAACCCCCTTGTCATAGGAAGAAGAGCAACCATTTTGGTTAGGTACAAACCAGTAGGAAGAAAACTTGTGTTCCAGTCCCAGTTTAGGAGGCTGTAGGTGTGTAAGATGCAGAATCTCATGTCTAGCTTGTTTGTATCTCAATAAAACTGCTTTAGGAGGCACACTTTCCTGGGAAAGAGGAAGAACATTAAAACTGATATAAATATCTTTAAATCTCATTAAATACATATATTACTTTGGACAGCTATATAATTTCTTTCAGATTACAGCACAATAATGTTTGTATATGCATGTGCATGTATATAAACAAATAAATCCTCAGTATACATAGGCTACCCATATAGCAGATGTTCATTTTTAGCTTGGGAATATGCCTCAAACTAAATAAGCCAACTTCAGAAAAGAGCACTGTGAAAACTGTTAGCGTGGTGACAAACACACAATACCTCCTCACATACTGCCAAATCTTCATTGCAGTCAAAAAGGAAATATTATCAGAGAAAGAATAAATGTTCAGCTGGGATTGGAACAAGTACATCTGTGCAAATACAACAGGTACAAGTGATGTGCAACTCTTAATATGAAGGTACCCTACCAAATCTCTCCCAGATGACAAGTGAATGTAGATCCACAGCAGCACATTGTCCACACTGAGGCAATACCCATAAGCATCAACTTTTCTCAAACTTACTGTTTTGGGCTGCATCAGCATCCTGTCCTTTTGAATTTTTTTCTGAGAAGTGGAAGAACACCAAGAGATCTAGAATACTATCCTGCAAATTAAAACAGAAACAGATTTTCTGCCTTACATGGAGCAGAAGGGGGTCTGGACCTGTTGTCAGCTCTGAACTCTGCCAGCAGTCCCCTAAGGGGCCACAACTGAATAGACTTCATTTGTCTGACAAGAAAGGACTCCATTTTCAAAAGACCTCTCAAGCTTCTGTCCAGGAGAGTTATGGAAAAAAATTAGTACATTTTTCAATTGTAATTGGTATTTTTGGTGATACATCAGTAAACACGTGGTATATGACTATACCTCCTGGAGAATCTCATGCAAACCTTGCCTCTCTTCTTCAATTTAACAATCCCTTCTTTTTAGCAATCACAGTTGAAATCACTGAGTGGGAAGAGCCTATTTTTAAGTTTACAAGTATAAGCAGCCAAGAAAGTCTTTCTGCAGGAAAAAGAAGAAACAAAAAAATGTTTGTCAGTGTTTCTTAATCGGCAGAAAGGGAGCAGCTGTCAGCCTGCCGGAATTCAGAATTTAGATGAGCTGTGAGGCCACAATTCTGCTACCCCGCATCTGGTTTGGAAACAAAGAACAACCTGTCTTTGGTTGCTCTCATCTTGTAAGTACAACTACTGCATAGGTAATTAACACTTCATGATAAGGGCTTAGTTTTGCATATCTTCATTTCGACTGACTCTTCCACAGTGTAAGTCTTCTTACCACTTGCAATTAAAGCAAAGGCTATGCAGAGGAGAGGAAACCTGAACTTTTTCTGATGCTGAGGTGAATTTACTTTTTCAGTTCATTTCCTGGAGAACACATCATGGTATATAATAATTTAAATGCGTTTTTTTTAATTTTAGCCTTAAAAGAGGAAGAGTACTCCTCCTCTTCCCCTCTGAAATGTTTACAGATTAAATTTCTTTGTGAAGTACATGATAACTAATAGCAGTACTTTTAAGACGTCCTTCAAAAACAAGAGGTCTTGGAATGTATTAGTGCTATATAGTGAGAGCAGTATTATTCGTTCGATGTTGTACATAATATGAGTTCGGTTGTGCTGTCTATAAACTGATGAACAGATTCACCTCCACAGGGGAATGAGACTTCTCTTGCTCTCTGCTCCCCATTCCATCTACAACAAAGTCCAGGCACAGAAGTCATTCTGCGCTGCTGTCTACAGGCCCTGCCGTGAATACTGGTCTTCACGGGCGGCAAACAGATGGAGGGGACAGACTTTTGTCCTCCTCCCTAGCTTGAACATCACATAGGGTCAAGACAACCTGATCCTCTATGATTTCAGCCCACTAACTTGTTCTGTGGACCATGGATTTTTGAAAGCTTGTCAAATCCAAAGTTGTAGCAGGAAGGACATATTAACTGACCATAAAATAAAGAAAAAAAATATCATAAAACCGGGATTGTTCTTTATTTTAACACTCCTGATTGAATTTTTTGAGAAGTGAACTCATGCACATAGACATTTTGCAATCTTGCAAAGTGCTTCTTAACTCCTAGTAAGGAGACTTTGTTCATACATTTTCACATAGAAATGCTTAGAAAAAATTCCTAGTGACTCAGCTAACCAAAATTTCCCAGTTGTGTCTTTGTTTTATTTCAGTTTTAGTTTTTCACAGTCCTTTTCTGCTTAACTGTCAACTGAAAGATAAGGCTGTCATACTGTCTGAATAACAAAAGAAATAGAATTTTCCTACACTAAAGTGTACTGGCCTTGTGCCACTGTTAAAATTAAATTCGTCCAATACCAGTTAGCTGCAGCAAACATTTTTATGGCAATAGTTGGCAAAGAGAAGAGAGCTTTTGGGGTTTTTTTGTTGCTCCATTTCTCTGAAACAATGGCAAGAATTGACATTGTCTATTCAGTGTAGAAGATAGGCTGTCAAGTAAAGCAAGACAAATGTGATGTCCTGACTGATTATTTCCTTAGATACTAAATCAATGAGCTTATTATCACAGCAATTACATTACTAATGTAAACAGATGCTATGTGTAGACAACTGGTTAACAATAAGGTAGGTAGAGTGTGCTGGTTTTTTTCTCTTACACAAAAAAAATTTTGGAACATATTCTATTGCAAATAAAATTTGATCTTCACTTCATATGTATCAATTAACTGAATACATGCTGTATCACATGGTTTTACATGTAGGAGAGATGTACTGTAAAGGAGTAGTCATTTCTCACTTAATTCAAGTTAAGCTTGTGTAATCTTTATTATTACCAGCATTAATGTTCTTATCTATATCAATCTGTAATAAAATTCTGAGATTCTGAAATAAAAAAGCAACACTACAGTTCTGCCCACAAATTAATTCTGCCAATTTAGTCTCAATGTGATTTGTCATGTAGTTTATAATGAAATCAACGAAAAAAAGCAATATCCTGTACAATGGCTAAAATTATTTTTCACATAGCTCAATTTGAACTCCCAGTCTGTTCTTGTATTTCATAAATAGCTATCTCTAAATTTCTAAACGCTTCTCAGTTCTCGTCATTGTATATGTGCTTTAGAGAAATCTGGTATGCATAAAATAAATTGTTATAAATCTAACAGCATTTATAATGCTATGTCTTTATAGTAGAAGGCAGTTCCTTCCTATCAAATGATTCAATCAGCTCTTAAGCTTGCTGAATACAGTCGTGTATTCAGGATATGTGTACTATTCGGCCAAAAAAGTAATAAGAAACCAGAGCACATTCATATGAGTTCTGTAAGAAAGGACCATTAACCAGTATTTGACCTGATGGCAGGAGCCTTCTATGCTACACTGTGGTCTTTTAATTCGAAGGAGTCTAGCAAGTACTAATAATGAAGATACGGAGCTAGTCTAGATATAAAAGAGATGACGTCAGAAAAAAATTTGTCAGAAAATGTTGCTTCACCAAGTGCAAAACTTCTCATGGGAACGTTAATTACTTCACAGAGCCCTCACCACAGAGAGCTCTGACTCTACTGAATGCAGTGAGAAACTTCAGAAATATTTTGTTTCCCCAACTTGGATTAAAAACAAATGACAGATAAAAAATTCCTGCAATTTCTCTTTTCATTACTGTTATTGAATACATGACAGTGAAAGAAGCAGTCATATTTATATTTGTCCCTACTCTCCTATAGAAAGAAGTCACATGGAAAGGTTCCTGCTCATCATCATGTTAAATTAAAAAAAAAAAAAAAAAAACCAGTTATTTTCTAAGCCATTTTCAAAGCAGCAAGATCTTTTCTGAGCCATTTAGGAAGGCTCTTCAGGAAAACTGCACTAACTTTATGTTCTCTGTGTTCTATAAAAAGCTGAGTATTAATTGAAAATAACCAAAAAAGAAACATTTCCCCAAAGGTCTAGGTTAAGTAAACTATGAGTTTGAACAGGAAAGAATGAGCCAAAAGTTCCTACTCCAAGTTCTAGCCACAGGACATTTTTCTCTGTGAGCACTGCAAGAGTTTATTTTCATGAGATCTTATAATGTTCTAACATGTTTGGAAGTAGATCATTTAAGGTATTTGCATTCTACAAATCCATTATATATATGTACACGTGTACCAACAACCTCAAAGTGCATTTTGCTGGTCTGGTGCCTGATTCTGTACCACCAGAGAGAGAAGCACTGTCACTACTGCATCACTGAAAAGAGCCTCTTAGCAATGACACACTCGAAAACCTGTTCACAGGCTGTATATGATTTTTAGTATTGTCACCAAGCTTCCAAAATATATTTTCCCTGGAAAACAGTCAAAACCATTTTTCCTTTGTGGAGCCTGATTTCCATGACAGATATTAGCCCTAGCTGTTTATAATCATATGTATATTTTGTGCTAAGTATATCACCTGGCTTTTTTTTTTTTAGAAATAAACCATTTTTGTTGAAGTTTAAAAAATGTCTTTGTAAAAAGCCATAGAGATCAAGTGGAAAATGTTGATGTGTGAAAGAAAGCAAGGGCAAATTACAGTCTTATTATGGAATATCTAACACAAAAAAATAACCCTCAATTTGACAAATAAGGAAAATGACAAGCGTACTTATTTTTACGAGTAAAAAAATCCAACACCTTGGTACGCCTTTGAAAACATCAGGGAAGTTTCGGGTAAAAGACTGTATCAAAGGTTACTCAGAGACCACTCACAATTAAAGAAAAAATAATTTGCAGAAGTTCAAAATTCATGAAGACTTCTCTATACAATAAATAAATCTTCTACAATATAATTTGCATTTATTACACGTGGCAGATACATTGCAGTTATATCTATTTTAATATCTGTTAGCTTTGTTACACAGTATTCGTCTCTGTCTTCAGAGGATTTCTCTCCCTCCCTCCTGCAAAATTTGATTCTGTCGCTTTTGAAATACTAGAACAAAACAGCTCTTTTTTAAAGATCATTTTTGATGAAAAATAATATGTCTTTGTTTAAAACCACAATCTAGGCATATCATTAGTTACGGTTTCTGTTCTTTGTGATTGAATTCCTCATTGGCTTTCCATATATTGGTTTCTACTTCTGGGAAGCACTGCTGATCCAAAACACATATGAGGAAGATGAGAGAGGTTTCAGTTCCTCAGTTTACTCAGAAAATATTGATAAGTTTGGCTCAGATTACTAGGAAATATTGTTGCAATATTTAGCTGTCACCTTGTTTTAAAATTAATTGTAATTTGAAGAGAAAATCTTGGGAGTGTGTGTCAAACTCACACTCACTCTCTTCTGGCATTTTTGAAGCCTTGAGGAAAATGTTCTGGTCATGAGTCTTCCATTTAAGGTAAAGAACTATTGTTTTCAAGAAGAAATGTTTGTAATCACTGGTAGTCATTATTCCAGTTTTCTTCATGCACATTTCAGGGTCCATTAATTTCTGATATTATTATACAGGATACTATATGCTGTAGCTTCATAACATAAGTATTCCCTAAGAACAAACCGAGACCAAAGAGTTTTGCCATATTCTAGCACATGTGGGATCTCTGTTGCTGTGTTTTCTTAATATACATTCATTTTACTAATTGTACACATCAGCATCTTTACAGTAAAAATATTAAAACAAAAAGAAACACAATCATTTTAAAAACTCATCATTTTTACACCTCTCAAGAAAAGATATCACTTTTTACAGACACAGCTGACTGATATTTTTAAAGAAATGGCAGTATTTATTTATTACTTCTATCAGTGGTTAATAAATAAGATAAAGGTTTTTAGTTTTGCAGTTTTAATTTCTTTTAAAATCATGTATTATTGCATTGGACGTAATAAATCAAATGGTTTGCTATCTCATCCACTATCCAAGCAGTTCTATTGATCAGTGATGAATGAGTCCCCAAATTGCCTACTGTGTGCTCTATTCATGCACACTGGAATGCTTGTTTTAGCTACGCTTATTGTGAGAATGAAAAAAAAAAAAAAGACAGCAAAGCTGCAGGTGTGGGAAAATTAAGAAGCTTTGCCAAGGAAGGTCAGAACCTTGGATGTGCTGAACAGCTCTAAAATACTCCTAGAGATTGACTTAAGGTGTGAGACATCTGCCCTTCATTTTCTTACTGTATCTTAACTCAGACAATTGCAAATCAAAAACTGGAGGTCTTTTGAAAGTTGGATCACATACTGAAGAACAAAAGGAAACCTTAAAGTTGGCTCAGGCAACAATGGTAAACATACAGAAAGGGGATATTCTTTCCTTTCTCTCCTTTCACTGTATATATGCTACTCAACAGTGTGTTTATAAAAATAAGTAGAAGTCCATTTCCTTATGGCTGGTTTTCTACTTGGTTCTTTCACACTCTTCCAAAGGCTTTTAGCTCATCACTGCTCATTGTAACCCTGGTGCAGCACTGAACGCTCTTTGTGCTCAGAGATGACATGCCAGGTCCTATAAATGAAGGAGAGCTGAGCTGTGTTTAAACCACATTTGTTTAAGTGTGCGCAATAGCAGACAAATGGCAGAGAAGCCGATTTTGAAGCATGGCTTCAAGAGAACTAATATATGTCTCACTTTACCCTAAAGATAAATTCAATTTCAACTTTTTAAAAGGACAGTGTTTGGAAAATAAAAATGAGCAAATAATAGTCTATCTTTCTTTTTCTATGGTCAGCAAAAACAGGCTTCTGCTTTATGCTCACAGTCAGGAAAAACAACAGTTGTTTCCATCAATGTATATACAGGCGGAAAAAAAACCCAAACGTAGTATGTGCTGTATTTTTTCTAGGATGTATTTTTTCCAGTCATTGGAAAAGACAGGTATTCAGATCCAAATGCTCTAACATGAATTTTAGAATCTGACTGTAGGAATCCTTGTTTAAAAATGTTGAATCTAAAATAAAAATTAAAAATAAAAATATAGATTAGCCACCTTTTTTCCCAAAAGAGCTGATTTTAACAAAAAGCAGTGATGGCTTATCACGTTTGGAAACTTGGCTACAAATAGATTGTTAATATGGATTTTTGGAACTAAATCCCATCTCTCACCAACATTTTGCTTTCCACTGTTATTTGTCCCTTTAGAATCTTGAGCAACTAGATTTAAATTTTCATTTGATTTAAGGTAGAATTTCTATACATTATTATTCTCACTCCAGTGTACTTTGGATATGGAAATAATCCATGCACTTTTGTATAGTGCACGGCTGTAGACAGAAGGAGAAAATGGTAGGGAAAGCTTGATGCACTTGAAAGGAAAAAATATGAAAATATAACTATGAAAAAATTATTTTAAAGAAAACTTATTAAAATCACTTGGAAGTTTAGAATAACAATGGTAATAATGAAGCATGAAGGAACTAAAGTCAGGTCATAGCGGCCAAATTTTTGGATTAATTACAGTTTTTCACTGTCAGATTTTTCAGACTGTTGTCCATTTATTTAAATATTTTCTCATGGAGCTAACCATCCCAATCTCTCATCCAGTTCAATACGCATAGACATTTATTATAAAATAAGCTTAGTTAATACTAAATTCCCTTGCAGCATTCAGTAGTCCAGCACTTTCTGGCAAAAACTACAGGAAAAAAATCAGAAAATTTAGGAAAAGAGATTCTGGCTTTCATTTAGGTGGCATTTGCATTTCTAGAAATTTCAAAATGCTACAGTGTTTAGAAACTACATCTGGTGATCCATGTGTAACAGAAATCAGTTTTCACATCACATATATAGCAACAAAAAATAATTCTAATATCACACATCATGTTTAGTGAAATACAGAATGGAAGTCAGAAAGCCCTGAATTCCACATCTGCCACTACTGTTCTAGCTTTTACATTTGAACATCTTGCCCACTGTCCTTAACAGCTTCAGGAGAGGTTTGACTCCTGTGCCTGCCCTCCACCCTTGCTCCAGCAAATGACAAACAGATAAATGATCAGTAGGCGCTCATGGAGCCACAGTCACAAACAATGAAAGCCACTTAAAAAGATAGTCACGATACAGTATTTCCTACTGTATTTCAGAAGCCAGGTAGCACATTTAAGTCCTAGCTCAGGGAACAGTGTTGCCTGACTTTCAAAGTTCAAACTTTGATTTGCCCAAGCCTAGATTACCAGCAAAGCCTCTGTGCACTTCCTACAGCAACCAAAAGATGTCCACAGTCAATCTACTAACTCTCTGATGACTATTGATCTTAAAGGCAGGACTGACGGCATGGAATTTTTTACCAGGTTGGTCATTACTATGATCCTTGATTTACACAACTTGCTTTGAGTCACTGGTTTGCCAAGGCGAAATAGTTCTTGTAAATATCTAAGATTCTTAAAAACATAGGTCTGACTCTCTACAGATCAGGTATTTTGGACAAGTGCTTTCTGAAGGAGACATTGAATCAGAACCAGCTAAAATTCTTATATTTTTATGTTATTGAAAAAGTAATTCCACTATGTAACCTTTAACAGTTAAGTTTAACCATGCACAGACACAGCTGCTACTAAAACAAGGAGCAGAATTCATTCCAGATAGTCATTATGCTAGATCTTTGAAGGCTATGGAGGAAATGAGCATAGAGCTTCTAATAAAGTGTTTACGAGCCAATTATGAATTTTGTGCATTTCTAGAATGGAAAGACTGGCTACTATAATAAGACATTCAAAACAGCTAAACAGTATTATGCGTACATAAAAAAATATGAAATCACAGCTTTCACCACAGTATTATATATTAGTATTTTGTATTTAACATGGTAAAGTTATACATGAAAAGGCATATTCTGCTGCGTTTACCAGGAAGGAATGGTTTTGTCACTCAGGGATGCATTATTTATTTATTGATCACGAGCCGAGATACCTGAAACTCTGACTTTCTCAAATTATCCATCTTTGCTACCACTGAGTGAGCACCGGACAAAAGATACCACCCTCTCTGAAATCAGCACATAGGATAATCTACCAATAACTCTAAGAGATCCGTGGAAATGATCTTAAATTAACATCTTTGCTCAACGCTCAGAGCACTCTGCAGAGGATTAACTGAAACCTGAAGCAATGAGTGCCAGTCACAATGGCATGTGCATTCTGCGTACTCATTTCTGTCCCAGACTGCTGAAACACAGAATATTTAGGCCAACAAAAAAAAAGGTAATTACTAAAATTATTTTAGATTTCCATAGTCTTTATCTCCAGTCAGAATCAGTGAACCTCTGAGCAAGTAACAGCAACACCACTAAGCAGCCTTGCCTATAATACCAATGAATTTGCTTTACAGTTTGAGATATCCACATTTTGATTCATATTCACACCGTTTCACACTTTTTGTGAAGGCAACGGAACAAAAGGTACTAACCTGAGACACAATTTTTGCCACTTTGCCAGCCTGGCAAAGAAAGTTGTTCTGTGTTAATTAATCTTATATCTAGAGTCGGAAGAAACAAATGGATATAACAAGATCTTTTATTCCATACCATGTTCTTCAAGTATGCTTAAACAAGACACAACAGATCGCACATTTCAATTACTAAAAAATGCACAAGGATGGAGTCACACGTTTCTAACCCTTAAAAACCTGTAAACAACACGTAAGTATTAAACAATTTCCTTGGTCTTAATACCCTTTATTGCCTTGATTCTTTCTCCTCTATTTTTTAAAGCCAAAATCAAAATGTTTTGTTGTGTTGATCTTATTTTCATTGTAATTTAATTTCAAGCTGATTTTGAAAGCTGTTTTAAAGTTCCAACTTTACTGAAAAAGCAGCTACTGCACAATAAAATCCTTAGGAAGAAATGTGATTTATGCAGATGAGTTTGTTAACAAAATTTACACATAAATGAGAACATTTTTTTCCATTCCGGTTGCTATTACAAAGAAACACTGGGAAGTAAATTATCTGTAGAAGAGTACAAGATAAAAAATGTATTAAAAGCTGTAAGAACGAAATTGAAATGTCAAACATAGTTACTTATAAAAAACAGGTGATAGGCTCCTCGTAAGCTACCTATTAAAAAGAGTAATCAAAGTGAACTAAAATGACTTTAGTTTCCCCACCAAACTTGTGGCTTAAATTCTTCACAGGTTTATTGCCTGTTCGCAGAGTTTCATTCACTTCTAGGCAGTGTGGGCTTTCTGAAAGCTAAGGCTATATATGATAGGACTCTTTATTACCCACATACACAACATTTGAATTCTGCTATAGGTTTTTTGCAAAACCCAGATAAATGCTTCTCAGCACTAGGATTTTATGCGTGCCATAACTGTGATGTCCCGCAGCCTGCAGAAGAGGGAGATATGGTGCAAATATGGGTTTTAAAGCCACAAAAGGCTGGGAAGCCAAAACTGGGAGACGAGGTCATTGTGACGAAGGCTGCTCCTGGCTACAGGATGCTTTTTCCTCTGGACAACCCCCCTCCCACACCCCCAGCCCATTTCCAACCCCTGGTCCCACCACCCCTGGTCGCCTTCTGGTGGGGTGGTGACGCCTCCCACCCGGGACCTGCGGCCCTGGGACAATGGGGCTGGGAGCGTAAAGCATAGCGCTGTGACCGAAGCCTCCTCACCGGCAGGCCTTTTCAAGCCGATGGGAAGTAGGGCCACTTGAGCTGGACATGGCTGGCTTGTCAGTTCCTGACAACAAACTGTGTTTGGTACGCGGTGCATTCATGGGCAGTGTCATGCTTTTGTCCAGAGCTGTGCTGTCTTTCCCCAGGCCGGCTTCTGGCTTTTGCGGCCGGGCAACTGTGTTGGGAAATCCACCCAAGCAGAAAGGGCCCCCCTGGCTGGTGATTTCTCACATTTAATTACTTGATTTTCCTTTCCTGCAGTCAGGAAGAAAATGGAATTACATCACGCGCCATGTAGCCTTGGAAAAGGACCGATTGTTTCTAATAGAGCCGCTGGCGACAGGCACAATACATGCGCTCCTTGTTTCACATCGGATATTAGATCCTCCAAACAAGCCTGAGTGCTCCTGCTCGGAGGATCCTCAATAGGTAACAAAGGCAAGCAGGCTTCTCCAGTGTCACTCCCAGCACCCCACAAAAAGAAAATCTTCATTTAGGCACACTTCACCCTTTTTCACTCTTTCCAAGCATCTTCTGAGACTCAGCAAATGGTTCTGAGAGTCCCAGTTTGCTACATGGAATTTGTGAGCCGATATTTTTATCTGCCCGTCAACAATTATTTAAATGCATACCTCTACCACTTTACTTAAATGCAGACATGCCTTGTTGTAAATTTACAGTCACTAAGAAGTACACGATGGGCCTGTGATACTTGGCTCTGGGACTGTACAGTAATGACAGTTTATTAAATTAGGTACTTTTCCCACAGGCAGACAGATTATGTTACGGATCTTGGGCAGATGCTCCAAAATGGTTAATATTTAAAAAAAAGCAATGACTCAAACAAACAAAAAATCCACAAGAATTACCATATTTGATCAGACCAGTGATGCGTCTCACTCAGTACTGAGTCTCTAATGGAAGCATATGGAGGATGGCCAGGGAGAAGTACAGATACATAGAGTAATACCTCTCTAGAATACAGCATACGTGTCAAAAAATGCAGAGTAGTACTTCCCTAGAATACCCTCCCCACTTGCAGTGATTTGTGGCTTAATGATTTTGTGAACCAGAATATTTAATAGCCTTGGATGGACTTCTCTCCTACCAATCTTGGCATTACTGGCATGCTCAGGCCTTGTTGCACAAAACATCTGAAAACGCTTTCCCCACACACCTCCCAGTCTCAGGGAATAAGCATGCTTGAGGATCACCTGGGTACACCTTTCTTCCCCGCACATGTTCACTCTCATCACTGTCAAAATTGAAGTTCAGTGCCTGTGCTTCTAAACAGGCTTTAAAGGTTTGAGAAAAGGTTATTTCTTCCAGATGCTAAAAAATTAATACATCATACTAAAACAAGGCTTTCCTCAGCAATCAGTTTTAAACTAATCCACTTACGGGAAAAATGTAGGCAAACCCTATTTCTGTTAACTGCTGGAGAAGGTGGTCACTATTTTGAGCACCCATGTTAAAACATTTCTCTTCTTCTATCAGTATCAGTCTGTGTGTGAATTGCATGAGATGAGAGTTGTTCTTTCCTGCCATATGTGGACAGGAGGCCGCAGAGTCACCCAACATCAAAAAGCAGGACCAGAATGCAATCACAATCAACTGCAGGCTATGGAGGAACACTTGTGGCAAGCAGACTTCAGACAGGGAGCAACATCGGGATAGGATACAAGGAAGAGCTGATGATACACCTGAAATACAAATTACTGGACCATCGTCACTTTCCAGATGATCCTGTAGATGAATTTATCACAGAACTTCTTATTACTGCTAATGACATTAATGCATAAATGGTGTATTATCCCAGTTATTTATTCCAAAAAACAAGCCTCTAGGGCTGACAATGTCTAAGGTAGATATGCTGTGTTCCTGTACCAAGAGAGGAAGAAGTCTCTGAGCTTTCACTGAGAACTTTTGGATTCAATATTAATGAGCAATACAATATGAGTCCATATGGCTGATGAGGCCTGAGCTGGAATTCATAGGACATCAGTCAGTGTACTGCAGAAGTCAGGTCTTATATATATTTTAGAATAAAGTTTATTTTAATGGTGTATTAAGCCACTTATGTCAATAATGAAAGAGAAGGGACAGATGTGGCTGAGTAGATCAACGAAGCTTTTTTAACGTTTTTAAATTATTTGTTCTGTTGCAGACCTACATTACCTAACAAAAGAAAAATAGATTTGACTGGCATACATTCTAATTACTTCTCTTATCTCTTCCCTATCACCTAAAAAGTACTACAGTTAGCCAAAAGTAGGAGTTTCTCTTTCACACATGCCTTTTGATATGTTTTTTAATATTTTTATTCTGACCTGGAATCAAACAAGTGATTTGACATTTCCAGACCAGTGGCTGCTTTCATCACAACAATAAAGTATCCAATGTATAAATAATATTTCAAATTTTCCAAATAATAATTCTCTAGAAGAATAGAAAGCAGCAGAAAAAGCACATTAAAGGAGGTTTTACAGGAATTTATGATAAAGTAGGCTTAACACAAAAAGTACATTTGCCAAAACCAGCTGTTTTGCCTGAAAAAAAAGAGAAAACAAGAAATTTATTTTTCTGGTCAGCTTGTCAGTCAGGAAAAGAAATCTTAACATGTGAAACACACAGGGCTGAACACAGAAGATGGAAAGCACTGCACTTCAAAGTGGATCTCCACACCGGGCGACCCGCAATGCAGTCTTTTTTAGATCCATCCACCAAAACCATATAAAAACCTGATCAGAGTGATTGATTAATGAAGCTGGATGGCTGCATTGTTAATACACAGTCACTCTTGGCAGCTGAGGCAAAGTTGGACTGCAGGTATCTATGTTACAAAACTGTGCCACAGTGATGCTCTGTCTAAAACCATGACACAGATAAGGAATCAGGATGAATATAACGTACAAGTTGTAAGTCTAAATCACCTGTTTAACAGTAGTAGTGGGCAACTGCCTCTCCTGGTGCAAGCGAACTTTCAGTGGAGTGTGTAGTGGCTTGATAGCCCATAGTTTTAAAACAGTTTAGGAGATGGCACTTCACCATATCTTAAAGAAGAGGAAGTCTGTTGAATACAGTGGGCAAATCCTGTAAAAAGGAATAATGACTGCTCAGCAAAAGTGGTGAAACCACATTAACTGCCTAGGGCAAAGGCTGAAGGTGGATAACTCCCACACAGTGTGGCAGAGCAAAGGCTGAAGATCATGTTCTCCCAGAAGGGAGATGATGGATGCTGAATGAGCTGGAGAGTTCCTTGATGTGAGAACTCATTAAAACTTGCTGTAGTGGCTTTCTCTACAAGCATGTGCAACTCTAAGATACAATTAAGATACAATTGTATTTATGCTGTGGATGAGCTGTCTATATCAACTTATAATCAGTTACTGGTATCTCCTGAAAATCCATGATTTTGACAATGCCTTCAGCTCAAACATTCCCAAACAACCTTCCAGTCATCATATCAGACACAAGGCTAAGTTCATTCCTTAATTACATTTATTCTGTTTAATTTAAATTGATTTTTGTAACAGTAGTCCTCAATGTGTTGAAATACCATTAATATCCAAAATATCTACTAAAGAATCCAGTGTTGAGATTTTCACATACCTGGCAGCATCACTCGAGCCTCAGAAATATAAAAATACTTGGCTTTACATGTGAAAATCTCCCACTATGACCTTAAACGCCCCTGAATTATTTTCACATCCATATTGCTAAGTCATGGTTTAGACAACTTTCTCTGCTCCCCTCAAGTAAGTGTTACTTTCACAGTAATGCATGACTTTGAAATAACATCAAAGGGTCCAGTATTTTCCCGGTATTTACTGTAAAGGTGAAATTGATGTTTGCAATGCCACAAGTAAAAACAGTTACTGGGCTCAACCCGTAATGAAGCCCACACATTCCAAACTAACAAAGGTAGCATCGACTTGGTGCTTGAGCTAGATAGAAACTCAAATTATGTTTCGTGGCTACTTGCTTCAGGCAACACTGCTTTCCCATGATCACAGAAGAACTCCGACTGTATTTTGATTCAGTGTTCATGTGTAAAGAACATTTGTTAATTGCCCATTTTAACACACAGTGATATGTGTGAGATCAACACAACTGAAGACTTAAAGCCAGTTTGACACATATCAAGTGGGTGCATTGAAAAGGCAACTTCAAAACTGACGGATTGTTTTAAGTGGTTTAAATCTATCCTCTAAGCCAACTTTGTTGCTAAAAAGCTGCAGAGGTTTAAAATAAAAATAACACATTCTTAGCCAGTTTGCATTTCCCATTCAAAGAGCTTGTTCATCTTTAATCTTAAGTCTTTATCTCCAGAACCTTGAATGGGGGAAAAGGACGGAGACTATACCAGAATCCTTTGCTCTATCAACAGATACATGGGAATTAGAAAATAACCCTCTGCTCATTTGCCAATAGCCTTTGCAAGTCACCTAATTAGATGATTAAGTCATTAAAGGGATATGCGCATCTGAAAAGCCTCTAGTCAGCCTCTGAAATCAGAGGAGATAAAGACAAGACTCTTATTTCTTTTTTCTCTTACACTGAAAAGGTAATTAATCCATTTAACTCTGCCTAGCAGTGCTTTTCTATAGTAAAAAGGAGAGACTGAAGCAGGATAGCTTTTCAGAAACACTCTTTGAAACACCAGAATGACAAATGCCTCTTTCTTTTGCATGCCACATGAAGAGGTTAGGCTTAGCCCTCAGTGGTCAAAATTATTTAGACAAGAGATCAGCAGCAGTGTGTGTAATGCTGACTTTGGTATTTGGGATGTTACTACCTGCTAATTTGACTTTTTTGTAGCTCAGTACAAAGTCTCTCTCCAGAGCAGCATCTAAGGCTGGTAAATAAAATTCTGGAGAGAAAAATATTTAGCACCTTTCACCTCCTCCTACAGGTTTCACAGGATCAGTCTTGGGCAGGTGTTACTTGCAGGCTAGGGGTTGACTTCCAAACGGTAACAACGATGTGCTGGGATTTCCAGGCCTGTACTGTAAAACTGGAGGGAGCATGTCGGAAATGACAGGCACAAACACGTGTGCTGCCCTAGCAACTAAAGAAAGCTACACATTTCAAGCTGCCAGCTACACTGCAGATAAACCAGTGCTCCCATGCTCAGGATTAGTAAGGTTTGAGGTTTAATTTCCATTAATACATTTTGATATTTGCAATATAACTCAACTATAATAAATGAAGGCAAAATGGCACTGCTAGGTCAGCAGCAAGAAACAGAGCTCAAAAAAACCTTAATCCACGATGTTATTGGAGGGTCTTGTCAGATCAGAGAGCACAACCTGTGTTGCAGTAGCTCAGCCTCATCACTTCAGTGACCTGAGAGGATCTGAACACAGGTGACAGCAAACAGAGGTCTTACACTCTGCTTTGCAATTCACCTCTCTCAAATTAAAATTGGTGAATGAGGTAAAGCAATAAAGAAAGAATATTCTTATGAGCTTAAAGCAAGACACTTTTTCTATCTACTTCACTAGTCTAGAATTTTTCCTCGATCTGGCTACAGAAATCCCAGCAACACTATACAACAAAAGGCAGTATCAAACATGGAAAGCATGTTATTATAACCAACTGTCATTATCATTCTAAAATCTGACATCTCTGTGTCAAAACAATTTCTGGTTTTAAGCCACATTTGGAGTAAAATCTTATGTTCTTACACAGTTTTTTTACTTACAGTGCTGTAAGTTAAATTAGAACATTGTATGATTTCCACAGTGATTTTTTGAGAGAGCTCAGCATTGATCTATTCCCTGTTATTCTGCTGTGTGTAACCCTGGTAATGATTCAGTACTGTATCAAGCACAAGGAAAGACAGAGAAATAATTCTGAAAGTTTTAGTATGCATTTTAGCATACATTTTAGTAGTACATTTTTAACTTAAATTTTCGGTGACGTGTAAGAGAGACAAGAGTCCTGATGTATGGACAAACAACACTTTCCAGGGTTTGTCACCAGACTATTGCGATGTGCCTGCATATATGCATGCTTTCTTGGGAGGGAGAGTGCATATAATGAATCAAAATCTTCACGAAATACTATAGATCCTTAAAAATCCACGAATTGTCGAAGAGGTCCAAATATTTCATTTAAGAGTCAATTGGCACCTTGATATCAAATAGATATACTGCCAGGATGTGTTCCTTTAGGCAAAATGATTATCAGTCATCCTTAGATGACAGCAATTTAATAATAATACCAACATGAATTATTAATTTCTAACAATGCTACAAATGCATTGAAAATTTCTTGTCATCCTTTGCCTAGAAGGCAATAAATGAAACCTCCCCTAGATAAACTGAAATATAGCTCTTAAGCCATTATTTTTCTCTGAAAAATGCAAATGGATGAAACAGCATTAACTTAGCAAATGTTCTTTATTTTATTCGTTCTTCATTAGTTTTTACTCACTTAAATCCTTTTAGTAGCTTTGTGTTTTCCGTGTTTTTTACAGCCTCTGTATTTGGCATGCACAAAAGAAAATACCTACTTCTTACTTATTATGATTAGACAACAGTTCTTTCTGTCCCACACTAATCAATGGGACTTACTGTATCTTAAGATAATTTTAATTTCAAATATAAAAAAGGAAGTGACCAAATGGTAAAGAAATATATTTCTTTAGAATGTCCTGGCCTAATAATTTTCCAGTTTCTTAAAAAGCCTAACTTATACAGGAAGGCCCAGATCATGAGTAGATCAAAAGGCGGTGCATGTTATTTTAACGTCAAGGCCCTTAACAAACACTATTCAATATGCAAGTTCATTACAGTATGAGAAACCCCCAAAATTAGCAACAGAATCAGCTTTTTAACTACCTAGGCCATTCTTTTTAATTCTAATCTACCAAAATTATTTTCCCTCATTACAGAAAAAGAAAACATATTGTTTCAGATCTCAGTATATCCTAGCTTTACAGGGAAGGGGAGCAAAGCTGAAAAACCTAAGGCTAGAAACTCAGCCTTAAGCAAAAAAACCCTCTAAGTGTCTTGCTTGAGCGGCCCTTGAGAAATCTGTGAATAAACATTTTTTGCCCTTATTATACACAATATTTTCTTCCTTCCCTATCGCAATTTGCATTATATACTTTTGACTGAAGGCAATGACAACAATACCAGGAAAAGAAACACATTTCAAAGGACATCTAGATAGTAACCTCTCAGTGGTTGAAATCCTTCAAAAAAGCATAACTTGCAAATGTAACTTCTACCATACCATAAGGCAAACTAACTCAAGCTATCAGTTGAAGTAAAGCTATTTGATATCTTGCTGAAAATTTCTAGTGGTTAGCATTCTATCCTGACAAAAATAATTCTTCAGTGCAGATAACACAGCATATTTAGTTATTCTAACCTACTGCTGAAACTTTCTTAGTTGCAAACATTTCACGAAATAGTGTTAGGTGTTAAACATGTACTTTTTCCATAAAGTAAATTAGTCTTCAATTGCTAAACAAAATGTAAGAATATGTAATAGAATGAAAGAAAGGAATGTAATGTAAACACAGAAAAAGTTGTAACAGCCGTTGTTGCAAAATACTTACACAGAAAAGAGATGATACACTCTCAGTAATTAACAGGTAGGAATTAGGTCAAGATTAGAAAAACAAGATGACCAGCAGGGCAGGAGAATTCTGGATGTCAGCTAATTCACCAGTGAGGGCTTCAAGAAGTAACTAACATATCTGTATAAAAGAGACAATTAAAATCCACTTTTAGGGCTCAGGTTAAGACTTAATAAAATATAGTGCATGTATACGTTTAGTGTAAGGAATAAGCATTATAGAGAGAGCACTGAGAATTGCTGTCATCATAAATACCCTTCTTCCTTTTACATCTTAGGTCAGCCTACTGTTTCCAAAACCTTCTTAAAGCAATAGCAAGTTTCTATTTCCCTTTTTTTTTTTTTTTTGATTGCTTTCTTTTTTTTTGCCAGCTGCTTCATTCATACTTCCTATACACTAAGGGCTCCCCCTGTACAGAAATTCCCATAATGCAGTCGGGTAAGGAAAAGACTATACGCAGGAGCTGAAAAGAGGATTTTTTCAGTCAGTCCTACATTAGGGCTTTAATGTTTGTTGTCTAAAGTTCTTTTGCCAGTGCAAAAACATCAAAATACTGTCAAAACTGTAATCTTCCTGGCTAGCATAGGTCATGAGAGCAAGTTTGAGGTAAGTAAGCTTCAAGTATCACAGTCAGAGCTAAACAGCAAAGCTTAACAACACTTTCCAATGCAAAAATTATTTACTGCATTTTGTTCCCACATGACCTTTTCCAGACTCAATACTAGACAAGCGCCAGGTCATGCTGTGCAGAAGCTTAAGATGTTAGTACCCCACCGGTCTGTTCTTCCCCAACAACAAAGTCAGCAAAAGGGCAAAGCTGAGCGAGTAAGAAGTTTGGCTGCTTAGCATCAGCCCACCGCCACCGGTGATGTAAGCTCTGAGATTGCCTGCTGATGCGGCTGAGGTGCAGACACATGTTCCCATTTTGTAGCAGGGGCACTAACCTCCCAGTTGGAGAAGTCAGCTAGGGACTCAAAATTGCTGCCTATAAATTCATTACAGGTTTTCTTTCAATGCCATAACAGAAATCATCAAGTTAACAAAATGGTCTTGTGAAGAAATTTTCAGACTGCACAGCGTCCTACTAAAACGCATATCCGTTGGACTTTCACTATTATGCCGTCTCTTTGAAGTCATTTGGATGATTCCCACAAAACATCAAATGCACACATGTGAGACTTGCCAGGATATATTTCAGGTATTTATGCACTATGAAACAGAGTTACCAATATCTGCTTTCCAAGACATCATTTTGCTCTTTGGATTGCACAGGATATAATAGTGATAATGAGTGGAAAAATACAGGTTGTTTCTATCCCAGGATTTATTCAACCTTGTCTTGCTCTTCAGACAAAGTGATAACTTGAAGAGAAATGACCAGAGCTTTTGGAGCACAGTAATGCCATCTCAAACAATCCTCTATCAGACCTTGGCATGCCCCCTCTCCTGTATTCTCTCCTGAATTCAGCAGGAGGCTTCCAATGTGACAACTGATCTACTAGACTTCCTACTGAACAAGCCAGAGTTTTATATTGGATAAGCCACTTTAAAGGTAGCTGTGAGGAGCCTGCCAGCCATGAGCTGCATGCAGATGAAAGTGAATAATGCAACATGCAGCATGCAGCAATATTCTGCCAGTACTGATTCCATCTACACAACAAATACTCATCATGTGCACGTAGACGGCAACCGAATCAATTATAATCTTTCAAGAAGGATAAAAACAAAGACCTACGTTTTCAAAGCAAATGTCACCAAAACAGCTGAAAAAGACAAAAGCCAGATAAAAATATGAATAGAAAAGATCTCTTGATTACTCTTCTCATTGTAAACTGCATGGTGAGGGTTTTTTTTCCTCCTGTTTGAAGGGTCACAATAAAAAGTCTGAAGTAAAAACCATGTTTAAGTTTTCATCTTTGAAAGCATCTACTCTTGGTAAGAAAAGAACTGATAATATTTTAACACATAGGGATCAAACTAGCAGTGCCACTCACTATCAGAAAGTAAAATACATTTGAAGCATGCTATTTTCAAACTTTCTTGCCCTAAGGAATAACGAGCATTCTAGTGAAGCTAGGGAAAATAAATACTTACTAATGAAAACACAGAAGTGTCAGATGACTCCTTCCTGATGGGGAAAAATAATGCACCATCCCACATTTACTGCTTTTCCTTTATTTCTGAAAGACAAGTTCTTTCGCCATATAGTGGCATTACAGCTTCTACCACTTAAATATATTTGATAATTGAGACACAGAATACACATACAAAGTATGTGTTTAATCTACGCTCTCAGGGGAAGAAAGCATAGATATAGAATGCACAATCAAACATCTAAGACCTGCCAAATTAAAACAATGAGGTACACATTAAGTCTCACAATCTTTTTATTATGTAGTGTATTAAGCAGTGCTGCAAACTGCTTATAGTGAAGGAAAAAAATCTGCATTTTTTATCTTCAAGCTTCCATTCTCACTTACCTACATAGGTTAAAACAAGCAAGCAGATATATATGCCAAAACACAATTAAATAATTAACTCAGTTCACACCTTTTTCTCATTCCCTGCTCCCAAAGCAATTTCTGTGGCAGCCAATAGCACCCCCTTTGGCTTGTGGAATGAATTAAGAAGATGCTCCTTCAGAGGGAACCAAGGCCACGTCCAGGTTAGTGGTTATTTGAAGGTCTTGTGCCCCATAGTGGTCATGTCCATCTTAGACCAAAAGTTTGTTTTAGCTTTCAGGAAAATGTATTGTAGCCCTGTTTAAATACTGTTAGTTGCTAATTTTATTCAGTGTTGAGCTGAACAGAAGTAGTCAAGTTGATGTTTGAATGTACTATTTATAGGCTGTCAATCAACCTTTCTGCAATTCTAATCTAAACAAAAGGCACTAAAAAATATAAGTAATGTTTAGTTATTATCATATTCATTATGCATTAAGTTTATTAATGAGTCAGGGAAAGTATGAATGTCCTTTTCACAGTTTAAGACAAAGTTGAAAAAAGTCAATTTTTACTGCTACACTTAGTTATTGATGAAATATTGCATTTCTGTGAGAAAAAAACAGAAGTCGGACAAGTTTGAACTCCTTTCTACCAAACACCACCTCCCTTAGCAAAGACAATTTCAAGATGTTTAGATATGTTTAAAAAATCATACCACAAATTGAAATAGTTGTTTTTCTCTGTTTCAGTGAGATTTCTGGAGTCCATCAGGCAGGATATAGCTGTGAATCATAGTCTTACAACATGAAAAATAAAAAGTAAGTCACAAAGAAGACTAGAACAGACATGCATTTTGAAAAATGCCTTTCATTATGCCATTTTCCTCTGATCTTTATTATATTTGCCTACACCTTAACAAAAGCCATGGAAATATGTGAAGTAATATGAATTCATGATGAAGGAAGTGGAGGGAGATGAGTGAATTTAGCTGCTGCTGTTCACAACTGCAAAGAACAGCAGTCTTTCCTCCCTGTTCAGTGCCTCTCCGGAATGGAAAAATCTGTCTCTAATTTTCCATTTACCTTCAGTGGTAGATTAGAAAACATTCCCAAGTGGAATTGTAAATCTTTGACTGCACTCCTTAAGAAAGCTAAGATTTTTGGTTTCTTTCAAAAATGACTTACCCAAGTCTATAATACAGAGAATTGATTTTGTCACATTCTAATATGTGCCTAATCTGAGATATTTACAGATAGTGTAACAGGAATTAGCAAATTTTGAAATAATGATGAGCATGAGTTCCTAAATGAATCAAATGCTCAGCTTCACGAAATTATTTTGTAGGCTATAGCTTGCTAGCATTGCCAAAGGCTGCTTCTTTTCTCAAAGGCATCACACACTCTCACACACTCCCTTTCCAGCAGAAAATTATAAGATTTGCTTGCACATAAGGAAGGGTCACTGTGCAATTTCCTTTTACTATAATTTGAAATCCCGCAAATATAATTTCTCAGCATACTCTAGGGAACATAACAGTTTTGGCAAAGTCCAAAGAAAAGGTAGAGCTAAAAAAGAAAAAAACCCCAAACAACCATTAATTTCCGCAAAGTGGTTTTCTGTGTTTTCTCCTAAAAAGGCAGTAACTACCACCAGGCTAGTTTGAGGTATTTCTTTTTTAATGAAAGAAACAAAGTTGCACAAATAAATACCCCAAGAATATTTTGGGTCAGAACGGTTATTTGACATTCTTCCTAAACCCACACATTTAATTTTGGAAGCGTATGTCTTATACATTAAATTTTCTTTGCTTGTCTACTGAAGCGTAAGAATTACATAGTCATTCTAAAGCTCAAGTTATCATTTTGCATAGAGTTTAATAATACTGATTCATAAGAGGCTTTAGCTTATATTCACAAACTTACAGGGAAGCCTGTTATCTATTTCTGAATGTCTGTCCTGAAAGACCTAAATACTATGTTTCCACGACACTTTACAAACAATCAGAAGTTGTTCATTCTAAATGATTTCCAAATAATTACTCAAGACTCAGCTAGTTATTCTAGGATAGGATGTAACTCACTATATTTTTAGTGACTGTATCACTTTAGTGACTACAACAATCAGAACTCTCCTGGGCAAGAGGGTTACACTGATTTGGTTATCTATTAGAAACTGCATTTTCGGCAGGGTATAACTAACAGAAAGTACAACCCAGCAAATATGGCCAAGTACCAAACCGGTGGACAAGGTGTCCTGTTTGGATTTCTTGTTCTTAAAGGAACACGTAGGAAAGAACATGCTTTAGAAAATGCTGATGCAGCTTATCCTGGTGAAGGCACATACATGCTGCTGTCTGCTATTTTGGCATCAAAAGGCTCTGAATGCCTTTTCTCAGAAGTCAGGTTTATTTGAGTAACTTGTCCAGCAATCATGCTGTTGGGCAGCAAGGTCATTTCCATGTGTTAGGGTTGCAGTACTGTTTCTGGAAAAATCATCTTGCAATTTTTCCCCCAATGTATACTGCAATAACAACACAGAAAAATGTGATCTATGTCCAGTAGGTGTGGAGGGTGGGCTCTGTGGTATTCACTCCTGTCCTGGTCTCTTCAGCAGTTAAAGTGGGAACACACTGAAACTCCGTTCCTACCTATGTGTGAGTTTCCTCTTAAAAGAATCAGGACCATCAAGAGGATTGCTGTATGGCTAGGCCTCAACCCAAAGAAAGGCACCAAGAAACTAAAACTGAAAGCATGTCACAGAACAGACTTCTCTGAGATGATAATCGTGAGTACCACGCTAGCACCTGGTGAGCTTGCTCACTTTAGGATCCTCTGAATCCAGGCCTATTTTGCACACATTCCTAAAGTGAGAATTATGTTGGTTATATATATCTTTTTGCTTTGTAATGGTGCTGGAGGCATGTGCAATAATAGAAATGATCAGTAATACCTTCCGACAGTTGCTTAAAATAGGAGATGAAGTGGACTCCTGGCAAGTAGGCTAGGCAATAATCTTGCTTGTACATTTGTGAGACCTTTCAGGAAGCAGAAATTTTTCTGCAGTTGCTTAGCATCATTGATTCTTACATATATTATGCAAGAAAACCAGCTAGATTTCTAACTGTTCCATCCAGAACTATTCTGTCCAGAAACCTCCATCCTTGGAGGAAGACTGAATTGCTAATGACACATATTAGCTTTATTTGTCCTTTATCTCAAGCTTCCTCTAAGTCTTCTGATTTGCTTCTCCTACAAGGAATACTAGTTCTGATTACCTCAGGGCTGTCCTTGCTCCATAATTTGTATAACAGTTTAAGCTGTTTTGTAGATTTTTAGACCTTGTTTACAATATTCAATCTTTCAAGTAGAACCTAAAACTTTGCAAAAACATGCTTTGGAACTGTAGTTTAGGGGAACATAAAACTACCATAAACCGATACGTGAGAGTGAAGCCAACAATAATGACAAAGAGCTTCACAGTAATATGATGCCAATATTTTTCTTGATGCAAGCCCATATAACCTCTGGATCCAAGAATTATGTTCCATTTCCGTTACTCCTGCTTTACATCTTTGTATGGGACAGTTAGTCAATGGTCTATAAACCATTAAAATGAGGGATAGTCATTCAGTAAACAGATGGCATCTCATGCTACACAGTGAAGACGACTGATCTTTCTGCAGGGTTTCAGGAGTCCCCAAGTCCTTATGGACCTTATTTGGACTCTTTCATTGGTGGAGGTACGTTATTAACATTTTAAAGTTCTGCTTCCATTCTGCACCCCTTCTTGTTTCAGATGAATGTGGGGCAGGAGGAGCATTGCCTATAATACCGAAGATGTTTCCCCCCCACCCCACCTCAATCAACACATCAGCATCCTCTGCTTTGTTCTGTTTCTTTCCTAAACATTCGTGAGATTCTGCATGCTATTTTTGGCTGTGGCTGAGCTCCGAACTGATCTTTTTGCAGAAAGTATTTTCTCCTGTTGTGTTTCAGGTTTCCAGAGCCTGTTTCACCCTGCCCATAAGTGCATCGTAGAGAGCACTGCACAACAGGAGAGTGGGAAGGGGCAATATATACCTCAGGATGGGTAGCTGTTTCATCTCCGTGAAGAAGAAGAAGAATCAGTGCTTCAAAAACCTTCCCTGAAGGGGAAAACCCTGTCTTTGTTCTCCTGGGTATAGGGAAGAAAACAGTGCTAGTGTACAAGCCATGCCTCACTCGGCGGCCATTCTTCCCTCAAAAGACTCCCTCTGCAACGTGATGTTTCTGACCACGGTCAAAATCTCTCCTCATCTGCTCCAGCAAAAATGTGGACCCACTCCACTGTTTGCTTATGGGATGTTGTAGTGTTACGTGACACAGTCAGCTTTAGAGATGCAGGATAAAATACTTGGCGCTTCCTTTTCATGTCGCCTTTCTTTGCAACATGTTTCCTTTAGCAGCAGGCAGAGTACAGAAGGATAGCACATCAGATACAAGAGCCAGGTGATCCCCTGGCTGATGAGGGGGTCTGCGTTGCCATTGCAGGCACCGGGGAGTGACTGAATGCCTGGCATTTCAGAAAGAAGCCTGGCTCTTATTTTCTTTCCTTGCATTTGAAGGAACTTCAGAGTATTTGACAGGTCTTAAAACTGTGCATATCTGCTGCCATGTAAGAAGCTTGCCTCTAATTTAGATAGATACAGTAGATAAATATTACCTCAGTAGGGTTTACTAAAAGTCTTTCTTAAATCAACAGCTATGCAGTGTAGTTAGAACTATATGCATGCAGAGCAATTTTAGGCTTTTTGACATCTTCACAAAGCCAGCGGTGGATACCCATTTTCAAACTCTGAGAATGATTACATGATATCTTGGCAGGCCAAGATGACAGTATGCAGCTGGTAAGCTGTTTCTAGCTGTCATAATAGGTAGTGTTTGAAAAGGAAAAAACAAAGGCTTGCTTTAATGAGGCCTACAGCAGCAGCAAACCGAAGTTATAAACACATTTGCTGCTATTTTGAAATTTTCAGTGAACTTTTTTCTTACTTTACATTCCTTTTTTAAACACATTTTGCTGTCTGCCTTTATAACTTCAGCCACTGCTGTGTGCCGTCTTGTGTAAAACTTGCTGGGAGAGATTTAAGGGTTATTTTTTGTTTGTTTGTTTTTGGGGTGTTCTTTTTTATCTTTATCCCATGTCTCCTTTGAATTTTTCCTTGAAGAAAGAAACTGTTTCCTCTAAATACAACCATTTGGTTGAGTGTAAAAGTGTTAATTGGGGCATTTATTTACTCTGCCGAATTAAATTCCACAGTGATTCTACACAGAGCTTCAGCAAATCCAGTATTTTTTCTTCTGAAAGCCTATGCAGGTGGCGTCAGTACTGGATATTCTGTTTACAAATCATTAATGAAGTGATTGTGGCTTTTTTCATTTGCTCACACTTTTGAACTGCTCAGAGCGACACATTCCTAAATAGGGAACACAAGAGTAGAGAGAAGCACACAATAGCCTTATTATGGGGGCCACACAAACACTGGTAGTGCTGAGGGTTTATATTAACCCAATCAATTAAAGATGTACGGAAAGAGTTCAGCTAGTGGGGGACTGGGAAAAAACGGTACACAGCAATGAGTTGCTAGGCATGCTAATCTGGACTCTGAAATTTTCGCTTAGTGCTATATCTGAGCTTTCTTCCTGCACAATAAAAGGTCCCTTTCAAAGCTGAGAGTCCTTAGCAGTGCAACCATTGGAAGTCACTGCATTCTCTGAATGAAATAAATGCCTTGGTTTAATTTCTATAAGGCTTGTGTAAATTTCCTTCAGTACTAAACCATTAGAATTCCGAAGGAAAAATGCATATATTAGGCTATACTGTATCCCTATTGTGCACTAAACATCAACTCATGCTACTGATATGGAGTTTAAAAGCTTAAATAAAGTGAGGAGCTCCTGCTGGGCAAACAAGCTGAACTGGCCCAATGAAGTAACCTTTTTGTTAAGAATTCTCATTTGAATAAACAGCATGGTAGAACTACTGAATGCAGATGGCTGAAGTGTTCGGGTTCTTCTGGAAGAAAAAATAAGTCTTAGTAGTTTTACTCTTCCATGAACTAAATCATATTTCATGAAGGACAAGTTCCCCAATTTCTCACAGATTGTATGGTAGAAATGAAAAGACGTAGCTACTAACCGGTTCATTTTGAAGGTTGAATCAAGGCAAAACAAATACACAGGTTTTATTCTGTAATTCTGTTGTGTGCTTGTCCATACAAACACACATACACGCATACGCATACAGAAAGACAAGGTTCTAAAAGCTACGTAAGGTCTTCAATGAGTAAATGAAAGCTCTGTGCTTAGGTTTTGCATTATTTTTTGTGTTCTGTACTCATTTGTGATATTTTTTGAATTGAACGCAATATCATGAGCCTACCAAGAGCTATAAGACTTAGCACAGCACGTAGTCTGTCTTAGAATAGATGCTTTGCATTAACTTCTGTTGCATTCCCTATCATTTGCTAGGTAGATATTTTCCCTCCTGTCAGCAGAACGATGGTCCTGTTTGCCTCCTTCATCTCTGAAAGTGAGCAGGTGGTGGGAAACTCTACTGATCATGCAAAGAGCTCACAGTGCCATCTCGGATGGAATATAACAACTGAGAGATACAAACATTAATTTGGGATACCATTTAATGGGATGCCATTGTGCAAATGAAATTGAGAGTTGCTGCACTCAGCTATCCCATAGATGATACATCTTTTATAGGAGATGAATAAGCTATTAACTGTTGTGTGAAGAATCAGCCAGCTATTTCTACAGGCTTTCCCCCCTGTGCTGTAAGAACTGCATTGGTTTTAATTGTTACTGTTGGATACCTATTTTTCTTGAAGAGCCATTTCTCTGATCTGAGATAATCTGAACAGAGGCTTGTGCAAGAAAGTGTTAAAGATGTTGAGATGATTCTTTAGCTCCACAAAGTGACTAATGGGAAAATATGAAAGACCAGGGAGGGGGGAAACAATACAAACATCTGTCAAAAACCTGTCTTTGAAAGGGTCTGCTGTATAGAGAAAATGTCTTGCATTGAAAAAAAATAAAAATGGGGAATTGTCAAAAGTTGTGGAGAAGAGAGGGAAAATTGTCAAGAGTCAATCAGGTAATCTGATTACATTTATATCAGGAAAGACTTTCTAATAATCAACATCTGTAAAACCAGACATCTGAGTGTTGGAAAAGAAGAATGGGTACTGTGCACCAAAACTCTTAAAACAGAACTTTCCTTTAGCTGTTTTGTTGCAGTTTGGTCCCAGAAAGGTGAAGTAAATTTCTACCATGTTGTAGATAGCACTAGTCTTTATTTAATTGTTATTTTTCTGCTGATGTCATAGCACTTTAAATAGTTCTGTAGCTCTATGCATTTGAACTATACATGAAGTATTTTTTCTAAAGAAAAAAAACACTTAAGCACTAATTGCAGTTGTTGGACTGCATATACAGAGAGGGAAAAGTGGAGTTACATCCCTAGCCACATGGAATAGTCTGTAAGCAGGGAAAGATCTCTGAGGCCAGAAGAAAAACTTCTGATGAAAAATCTATATTGATTTTTCTTATAAGAGTGTCTGTTTTCCTTCCCAATTTTTTTTGATGGGGAATTCTTGGCTATATTTTTCAGTTGAAGGCCACTGTTGAAGGCCACTGTGCACAGAGAGCAGAACAATGAATTCCTAACAGTCACCATTACAAGTATTTTTTCGAGCACGTGCAAAAATGTCATTATATAAATATCGACATACTATTTTTTAAGAAAAAAAAATTATTCATTTCTATTGTAAACTTGGAAGAATAAGTGCATTCAATATGCAATTTTTTGGACCTTGTCATACTTCTACTTAGAAATAGCAAGCTAAGATGTTATTTATAGAGTTTTACTTGTATTGAGAAGATGTTACTGTACCTTGCTATATAACTTGTCTCAAGTTCCTAATGTAAAAATAATCCAAAAACTGAAAAATGGGGGGAGGGGCAGAGAGGGAAGAAAGAGGGCTAATAAAATAGCTAGCATTAGTTAGTTGGAACTCTTCTGCAATATGTCTAAGTGGAAACTTGATGATTATCACAGGTAGAAGTGTTATAGTTCAAATAAATACAAGTTTACCATCATCAAGCAGTAAAGTAGCTATTCAAGATATTAAAATGGATTGCATTACTACCTGCCAGTTACATTTTTTGAAAGAAAACGACATGGGCATGGATTATTTGAAAACGTGAGCTTCAGGAAAAATCCTTGGCTTTTTCTCTTAGTTTTAATTTTTTCATCTCAGGGTTTCAGTTTCTTAACTTTTTAAAATTATTGTTCTAATATGAAAAATGAAAAAGGAAAACTCTCAAATTAATGGTCCAAATACTTGTCTAAACTAAGAAATACTTCAAGTTCTGAGTGTGGAATATACGGTATTCTAACCTCTATTACAGTCAGAGTTGCTCTGATTTACACCTAAATTTACCCCCTGGGTTTTTTTGTACAGGGACAAACACCAAACCAAGATTTGAAGAAACCTTACAGTGATCATAAAATCACAGAATCATAGAATCATAGAATACAAGGTAGCAAGGGACCTCAAGGATCATCTGGTCCAACCTTTCTTGGCAAAAGCACAATATAGACAAGATGGCCCAGCACCCTGTCCAGCTGAATCTTAAAAGTGTCCAATGTTGGGGAATCCGCTGCTTCCCTGGCGAGATTATTCCAATGGCTGATTGTTCTCATGAAAAGTTTTCCTCTTGTATCCAATCTGAATGCCCCCGGGAGCAACTTGTACCCACTACCCCTCGTCTTTTCCATGTGACTCCTAAAAAGGGAGTCTCCATCAGCTTTGTACCCACCCTTTAAGTACCAGAACATGGTGATAAGGTCTCCCCTAAGCCTTCTTTTCTCAAGGCTGAACAAACCCAGCTCTCTCAGCCTTTCCTCATATGGCAGGCTTCCCAGTCCTTTGATCATCTTTCTGGCCCTTCTCTGGACTCTCTCCAGCCTGTCCACATCTTTTTTTGTATAGCAGAGACCAAAACTGAACACAGTATTCCAGGTCTGGCCTGATAAGCACTGAGTAGAGTGGGATAATGGCTCCTTTATCTCTGCTGGTGATGCCCTTGTTGATGCAACCCAGCATTCTGTTGGCTTTCTTAGCCGCTGCAGCACACTGTTCACTCATACTGAGCTTGTTGTCCACCAGGATCCCCAGGCCCCTTTCCACAGAGCTGCTTCCCAGCCAGGTAGATCCCAGCCTGCGCTGCATTATGTTTTCCCAGATGCAAGACCTTACATTTGTCCCTGTTGAACTTCATAAGGTTCTTGTTAGCCCACTCTTCCAGCCTATCCAGGTCTTCCTGCAAGGTGGCTCTCCCTTCTGAAGTGTTCACTCCCCCACTCATTTTGGTATCATCAGCAAGCTTCATCAGGGTACATTTGATCCCATCATCCAGATCACTCATGAAGATATTAAACAGCATTGGGTCCAATATCGATCCCCAGGGGACTCCACTTGTGACAGGTTGCCAGTTTGAAAAGGAGCTATTTATGACCACCGCCTGTGTGTGGCCTGTCAGCCAGTTCCCCACCCACCACACAGACCACTTTTCTAGACCGTAACACATCGGTTTCTCAAGGAGGAGACTGTGGGAAACTGTATCAAAAACCTTGGAGAAATCCAGGTAGACAAATGTCCACCACTTACACCACATCAACTGAGCAGGTTATTTTGTCACAGAAGAGGACCAGGTTTGTCAAGCACAATTGGTGAGTCCGTGCTGGCTTTTCCCAGTCACGTGCTTCATTTGACTTGGGATAGCCCCCAGGAGGATTTGTTCCATAACTTTCCCAGGGACTGAAGTAAGACTGATGGGCCTATTATTTCCTGGATCCTCCTTTAAGCCCTTCTTGTACATGGGGGTGACATTAGCCTTCTTCCAGTCCCCCAATCTCCATGACTTCTCAAAGATAATGGAGAGTGGCCTCGCAACGATGTCAGCCAGCTCTCTTAACACCCTCAGGTGGATGTTGTCAGGGACCATAGATTTGTAGGGGTCAAGCTCCTGTAATAGTTCACATATCAACTCTTCCTTCACTGACAGTGGGTCTGGTTTTGCATCAACCTGGATTTTCGTTTCCAAGGCCTGGGGCCCAACATTACTGGTAAAGACAGAGATGAAGAAAGTGTTGAGAACCTCTGCCTTTCAGTGGTGTTGGCAACTAATCCACCTCTCCTGTTTAACAGTGGGCCAATACTTTCCTTCTGTTTCTGCTTGTTGTTTATGTACCTGAAGAAGCTTTTCTCATTGCTTTTGACATCTCTGGCCAATTTCAATTCGAGCTGAGCTTTTGCTTTTCCAACCGCATCTCTGCACACTCTGGCAGTGCCCTTGTAGCTCTCAATTGGATATTCATCCACTTTTCCATCTCTGGTACGCTTCTCTTTTGGTTTTGAGCAGACTTAGGAGCTCACAGTTAAGCCAAGGGGGTCTCTTGCTCTGCCTAGTTCCCATACCTTTAAAGGGGATTAACTGGTTTTGTGCTTCCAGGAGAGAGTTGAAAAACTCCCAGCACTCACTAGCTCCTTTACCCTCCATGGAAGCTTCCCACAGAATCTCTCCCAATTGAGCTCTAAGCAAGCTGAAGTTTGCTCTTCTAAAATCTAAAACCTTTGCTTTAGTACTAACCTTCAGCATGCTCAGCAGGATCCCAAACTCTGCAATTTTGTGACCACTGCAGCCAAAGCTATCACTAACTGAGATATTGCAAAGCAGGTTTTCTTGGTTTGTGAATAGCAAGTTCAGGAGTGCCTCATTCCTGGTTGGCATATCTAACATTTGTATGAGGAAGCAGTCCTCTACGCATTCCAGGAACTTGATGGATGACATGTGAGCTACTGTATTGTTCTTCCAACAAATGTCTGGGTGGTTGAAGCCACCCATAAGAACCAGGTTCTGTTGACTCAAAGCTTGCTTAAATGACCCAAATATTGCTTCGTTAGTCGTATTGTCTTGGTTTGGGGATCAGTAGCAGATGCCTACTGTAAGATCCCCCTTGGAGACGACTCCTCTAATCTTGACCCAGAGGCATTCAATAGGGCTTCTCCAATCACCATAGTTGACTTATATGCATTCAAGGTTCTCCATAATACAGTGCACAACTCCTCTTCTTCCCTGAAACAGCCTATAGCCATCCATCGTGATCCTCCAGTCATGTAAGCTGTCCCACTATGTTTCAGGTATTCCTACGATATCATAACTTTCTGACTGGACACAGAGCTCTAGTTCCTCCTGTTTGTTCCCCAGGCTGTGTGCATTTGTATACATACACTTGAGGTGGTTGATGTTCTGGTTACATTCTTGGGAGGCAGCTAAGGAACATTTGTCACTGCTCTGGCTGGCCTGGCTTATTCACCATTTGGTTGCAATGGTGTGAGCATTGCCACTTTGGACCCTGCCCCACAGGTCCTTCAGTTTAAAGCCCACCTCACCAAGTTGGCCAGCCTGCTGCCAAAGATTCCCTTGCCTTTGGCTACTCAGTTTACTGCAAAAGTCTTTCTAGATGCTGTGCTGCCTGTGTCCTCTCCTGAACTGAAGTCATCCCCAACCTTCTTCACATCCCAGCCTACCTTCCTACTGGAATGGCACGCTGTAATTTTACTGGCATACTTCATCCAAAAGTCTTTGTTCTCTGCCTCTTAGTATGATTATACCTTCCAATTAAACAGCACAAGACAGGTCTTAGACCTCCTGTCTTTTGACCTGTGCCTAGTAGGGGACCAGAGGGATACAATCGTTTTCCTTCTCCTCCAAGTTCAGAACATACATTTTTCAAAATTTTGGCTCATTTCGTATTTGCTTTAAAAGCCAGCAGTGACAAAGGTCTACAAAAGGACTGAGGTATTCAGACATTTAAGTGTTATAGGGCAGAAAGTAGATCGTTGAGAGTCACTCTCAGCTTCCTGCTAGCTCTGGAAGCATGTATACCTGCTACTTTTGAATTATGGAAATAGTCTAGTCCCAGAGTTACTGTATGTAGGTTGGCATATGCCTACCTCCATTGTAAGACTAAAGAGCATTAGATGTGAGATACAATGCATCCTCTTTGGTATTCTCCTGACTCTGCTAACAAGGCTTAATGTCTGAATACCATATTTAGACATTTCATTGGCCTAACATTGGTGCCTAATTCAGAGCTGTTGACTCTATTATACATTAAAAGACATGTAAAAGCAAGGCACCATGATGCCTAATAAGGTTTTTTGGATCTATTTTCTCCACCTCAAGTCTGAATCTGTTCAAACTAAGAAGCATAATAACTTAACTCTAATAACATTTTGAGACATTTCAAATAATTCAAAGAAATCTGAGAAATGGCTTAACTATGGTCAAAATTTCTGATACTAAGCCTAATTGGGAGAAAAAGAGAGCAGCTATTCAATACATCACTCATTTTCATAGTCTTTGGTTAAAAAAGCCTAGTGGGAAGGAAGCAGAGTTTGATTTTGAGGCTCAAGATGGGGGCGCTGGCATGTTCCTTGTCCTAAGAGATGCTTTGATCAGACCTCTCTTTTGTTCTTTCTAAATATATCCCTCTCTTGTGATACTACCATGACCAAAAGGACACTGAAGTAAGTGCTCTGGCCATGCAAACAGAGATGGAGGCTCTCAGATGTCAGTGTCTCAAGGAATGAGATGACACAAAATGCCACTTGGGAGACAAAAGTCATCATTTGGAAGATTTTCCATACTGATATATACAGCCAGAGAACTGTGTGACAGCAGGACTCTTAGGCAGGGCAAGCTCTTCTTCTCTCTGGTAAGAATTATTCAGCTTGTTGCATGGTCTGGAAGGATATCAATTCCTTGTTGTTGTGCACAATTCTGTATTTCTAACTACTCAACAACACCTCACATTTCTAATTCTTTCCCTGTTGCTCTCTCAAACATGGCAGCTATCCCTTTCCATCAGGCTCTTCACTGATACATAATGCATAATCTAACATGAATTATACGCAAAGTAGAATAAATGTGGACAATTCCTTTAATGATAATAGATTTTACATAGCCCCTTGGTATAAAAGTGAACTGTATTAATGTGCTACAGAACTTGGGAAAAGTCAGGTATCATTACAACATTATTATTGAAGGGAAAGGAAAAAGATCCAATCTTAAATATATTAACATGCAGAAAATGGAAAACTTTCTGAAAATGCTTTATCTGTTATTAATTACTACATATCAAACCATTCTGCAGTAAAGGTTCACTTACATCCTTCCATGCCAGCTTAACCTGGAATAAATTTTGGAAAGTGACACCAAAATAATTGTTAATCAAAGTCAGCTGACAAGTGGCCAGGACTGTTATGAGCAGGGTCAGATATCAAAGCGAAAAATGAAACACTTCACTAATCTGACACTTTTGCAACTACATCTACAAGAAGACTCTCCAGAATCATAGAATCCTATAATCGTCTAGGTTGGAAGGGACCTTTAAGATCATCGAGTCCAATCATTAACCTACCACTGGCAAAACCACTGCTAAACCACATCTCTAAGCACCACATCTACTCGTCTTTTAAATACCTCCAGGGGCGGCAATTCCACCACTTCCCTGGGCAGCCTGTTCCAATGTTTGATAACCCTTTCGGTGAAAAAAAATTTCCTAATATCCAATCTAAACCTCCCCCAGCACAACTTGAGGCCATTTCCTCTTGTCTGATCGCTTGTTACTTGGGAGAAGAGACTGACTCCCACCTGGCTACAACCTCCTCTCAGGTAATTGTAGAAAACAATAATGTCTCCCCTCAGCCTCCTTTTCTCCACACTAAACGATCCCAGTTCCTCAGCTGCTCCTCACAAGACTTGTTCTCTAGACCCCTCACCAGCTTCGTTGCCCTTCTCTGGACACGCTCCAGAATCTCAATGTCTTTCGTGTAGCGATGGGCCCAAAACTGAACACAGTATTCGAGGTAGGATCTCACCAGTGCCGAGTACAGGGGCACGATCACCTCCCTAGTGATCACCACACTTTTCCTGATACAGACTAGGATGCTGTTGGCCTTCTTGGCCACCTGGGCACACTGCTGGCTCATATTCAGGTGGCTGTTGACCAACACCCCCATGTCCTTTTCTGCCAGGCAGCTTTCCAGCCACACTTCCCCAAGTCTGTAGTGCTGCATGGGGTTGTTGTGACCCAAGTGCAGGACTCAGCACTTGGCCATGTTGAAACTCATACCATTGGCCTTGGTGCATCAATGCAGGCTATTCAGATCCCTCTGTAGAACCAAATAACAACTGCCCTCTTCTTTCAACCCAGAAAGAGTATTAACAGGAGAAGGAATGCAGTATCCGATGTTTCCACAATCATTACTGTGAAGACATTTTGCCGTATGATTTGCATTGACATGAAGCAAGGGCTCACTACAAACCTTTAAGTGAGGCAGAACTTGGGTTCTGTTACAGATTGAAAACTGTAACTTGTTCTTGAGACTGTGGGCAATTTGGGGAGATCCATATGATAAAGAAAGAGGATATCATCCTTTCACCTATGAAATGAAACACCTCGTTCAGTACTGATGTCAGTCTACCAGCAGAATAACAGAGAATTTGTTGACAAAGCAGTTTGGAGATAATAATGAAAATGTGCAGAGACAAAGAAGACATGCCTAATAAAAGTTTTGGTATCATGTGGAAATGCAGGTCAAAATGGTAAGTTAAAACTTCCTTGTTTAGATTTCAATTCGACAAAGAAATATTCAAATCACTGATTTATTGAAAAATAATTAATTAAACTGAGTTGTACTGAAATAATTATTAAAATGTGTTGCAGCACAAAAGCATGGATTTGTTTCCAGTGCAGCAGTGAAATTATTTCTGGGAAACTTCAAAAGTAACTTTCCTTTCTCTGTTTGGTTTCATGACATGAGGCAGCAGACTCATTGAACTTTCCCTCAGGAGGAAGAGACCAAAAAATAAACAGGTACAGATGGAAGGAATGTGGTAGTGACATGCAAAATGGCAATTTATCTGGTCACAGGATTTTTTTTGAACCCTGGCAAAAAATTTGCATTAATAATTAAATGATATCAAAGGACTCTAAGGGAGGATTAAATCAACTAATTAGTTAAATAACATGGACCAAATCCTAAATTAATTTTGATAAGAAAATATTTTTTCTTCTACCAGTCACTTTAATTTATGTATTGTGAACAAGAGGAAATCCAAGAGGCCCTTGGAATTATTCATCCAACAAGAAAACAGAAAAAGAGACACGAAGTTGGATGAGAAACAGTTCATTAAACCTATTAGCATTAAAACCTAAACCAGTCTCCCAACCAACCTGTCAGAAGCCCCATTACTTGACATATGTGCAGCCCAGTTTCACCAAGTTCTCAGATCTGAGAAGCAATGCGATCAGACTTTCTGATGAACCTCTCTGTCAGCACAGGGATTTACCTTTAAAAGTTACTTCATACATTTGGCCTCGAAACTTCTCAGCCAAAAATGAGGTGGCCTTTAATATATAACTTGATCTTGCTGACGTGTTGCCTGTTATGAAATTAAGGAGTTCACTTTCCACCACCTCTTTTCTATTTCTGAAAACTCTATCACTTGTTACCAAGCATAACTGTGTTTCTAACAAAGATTACACTGATATTTCTGTCCAGCTACATGTCCTGCAGGGCTGTTCTGCGGTCTTCCGATCAGTAAAAATGTAATAACATTTTCACATAGTCAATATTTAATTCTGTAAATGCAACTGGTAGTTGTAATCTAGGTTATTAACCACACAGTGATTTATGATGGAGGGCAGACAGTGGAAGGGTGCAGAGCACTAGGAAGGTCCTCTGGTGACAATAAAAAAGTTATAAATTTCATAGCTCTGCCTGAGAAATGTATTTATATCCTATATTAAGAATAGCTTTTTATAAATTTTAATGATCCGTGTTATTAATGGTGCTGTCATCATTACTGCCCGTACAAGACTGCAGTCTTTTTTTCCCTCTTATACTTTTCCATCAGCTGAAGGTCTTATATTTTTTAAAAAGCTCTTATTAGCAGTTTGCAAGAATATCTTTAAGAGTTATAAGTATATCTTTGTTTCATTGGACTGCAAAGACTGCAAGGAGTATTTTGCATAAAGTTTTACGGCCAAGGTAAAGGTTGGGCTAATTGGACAGAAAACAATTGCTTCTCTATCATGTTTACAAAGCCTAAGTCAATACATAGGAATAAAAGTAGCACCATATCAAAAAGAGGAATTTATACGTGAAAATTGTTCTTAAATAGTGTAGTATGGGGTGTTGGGTAACTAGAAGATAGACAGTTATATATCAAAGATCCAATATAAATATGTATGGTACCATGGACCATGTACAGTGAGAGAGACAGCAGTAGTATTTACAAAAAAAAGAAAAAAAAACTTTACTTGTTTATTTTAGAATGCTCTGTCATGCTTGGCCAACTTTGCCAAAGCAAGGTAGTCTATGGCACTGCCTGATATTTAAACAACTTTCCCATTTATCTGATCTTCGTACAAGAATCTTAGAAATACAAAAAGAAGTTTGGGAATGGAACAAAAAAAAAAAAACAAAAAGAAAAGAAAACAGGGCAGAAGTAGCACCATTTCAGCTCTGAGCATTTCTCATTAGTCACCTCTAAAAGCAGAAGCAGAGTCCTACAGCAGCCACCTGCTTTACCCCTCTCAGGGATGGAGGCAGGTTTTCTAAGACTGTCGTCAGATGGTAGGCAGCATCCCTCCCAGCATAGGAAGCAAATGGAATGAAAATGGTACACAAACATCTGATCTGTGGACAATGAAGCAAAGGGTGGAGTTCTGGCAAATGTCTTCAGTAGGAAAGAAACACAGCCTTATACGATTGTGTATGTAAGTCACGTAGGTCCTCCGACTTACAAGTATAGGTATTTTTAATCATAAAATCACAAAAATAAACCATAGCCTTATGGGCTATCAGGCACTCTGATGCTTTGATGATAGAAGCTGTTCAGTTCAGGTAGACATACTGAGTAAGACATGTGAGCTGGAGCAAGGTCCTGTGGTATCATATGCCTGCTGCTTAGTTTTAAAATATTCACCAAAATAGGAACAATGAACACTATCATTGCAATCTCCAGGCAAATATAAGTACCTGCTATTTTACAGGTATTGGTATCAATCATGTTTTTTCCAAGCATGAAAACAAATTTGCAACACTAAGCCACTATTTTCCACAATTATTCTTCTTGAAAAGAGTTTGTTTAAAATTTTTTGTCTCCTTTACTTTGATATCAACTGTGTTTCAAGGTGATACAGTAAAAGTGATTTTTCCCCTTGTTTTTCAGCTACTTATCTTATTTCTGGAATAGGAAACATGAATATTGCTATTTATAGAGCAAACATTCCACTGCAAATACTGCATTTCACATTTCCAGCTCAACCTGAACTGTTTTCTCACCTCAGTATCTGGGAGTTATAGCCCAAATACTATTCTTTTCCTATTGTATTTCTGTCTTATATTGGCTTCAAGTGTTAGATGCTCAGCCTAATTCGAGGTAAGCCCTGAGCAGAAAATCTAAGTGCCAATCAAACTGAATTCAGAGGATGAGTAAGGAGTACGACACTAGACAAAGCGATTTCAATGAAGACAGAAAAGAAATTTTAAAGACCACAGTGGTAAAGCATCACTTGACTGATCCAAATGTGAATAAAGTTCCATTATCCAGAATTCTAGGAGAGTATTAGAGGCTTACTCCAAATTTGCTTTCATAAGAGAGGAATTTCCATGCCATTCCTAATTTGAGAAAAAACATCCTCTCTAATGCTAAAAGAAAATTCAGTCTTCCTGCAGCCTAGTTCTCTTCCTTTCTTAAGCAAACTCTGCTAACTATATCATACTATATTCCTGTAAACTCATAAGGAAATTATTTGAAATACAAATGCATTTTTGTTCACTAGAAACTTCTTAATTAAATCAGCTATTAAGCCAAAAGAACAAAAAGTGCAATTCATTTTTGATACAGACTTTTCTAGGATTCTTTTTTTTTTTGACAGATATGACCTGCACAATACTTAATATATGTTAATGCTTATCTCAATTTCTGGTGATTGTTTGTAGTATTGTAATACGGATGTTGAATACTGTTTTGGGGAGACTGAATAACACTGACAGTTAATGACTACTATGTCAGATGCAGGATGCCTCAGCTCATAGTATCTGTCTCAGCAAGATTTAGTAGGAGAAAGACTATGAATTACTAAGGAATAAGTCTGTTGGAATGCTTTTCTAAATTAAACTTTTTACAAAAAAGTTTGCCTAAAACTCCAGAAGTAGGAAATTCAGTGGTTCTTAAGCAAAGCTAACAGCATTTGGCATCAGTCTGACTTAGAAAAAAAAATGATTTTGTTCTTCACGATAAGTCGCTTTCAGAACACAACACTATGCAGTGTAAGAATGCTAAATAGTGCTTTACTGATTCTTGAATGAAAAAAGCTTTTATTCAAGGTGATTACAGAGTACTCTATTGATTTAAGTAGTGGGTATTTACTCTAACTTTCCCTTAAATGACTACAAAACAGGAGGTTTTCCCTCCAACTAACAGCATGATCTCAAAATGTAAAGGTACAGTTCCAGGACATCTGCACTTACTCGTAGAGGCTACTATCTTGTTTTATGGACTAAGCAGGCAAAAGAACCAATATCATAGATAAAAAGGTGATGTGCTACTGCCACTTATTATGAAGTCAGATAAAGCAAAGCAAGGCAGGAGCAATGATTCAGCAAAGGAAACAGGAATGCATGTTGGTAGGAACAGTTTGTTCCATCTGAGTTTTGCATTTTAGCTAACTTAAAATATAACAGAAAATGTGATATTGATTGATACATATTTGAAAGCTGAGGGGGAAAGAAGTAAAAAGAAAAGCACTTTCAGTTGTAACATCATATGAAGATATTCTAGTAAGAAAGCATCAAACTGTGAAAAAAAATATTGAAATGTCAGGGAACCTCATTGTAATTCTAGAAGCCCTCTTTGAAAGCTTCTAGTAGCATTTTTAAAAGTAAGCCTAGACATACTCACCGTCTCAAGGAGAGGCAGGATGCTTCCTATTCAGCAGACAGAGAAAGTGAAGAAGCAAAAAATGTGATCGGCAAAAGCTGGCTTGCTTACTGGGAAGCTGCTGAAAATGCACAGCAGGAAGCATCACAGAGAGTGTGACTTGAGCCCCTTTAAGAAGGAGTTTTCTGGGAAACAGGTGAACCTCTGATACTCAAAGCCATAACCTTTTTTTTTCCCGCCACCCCTTCCTCACAAAGCATAGGTGTCAGAGGAGGTTGGTGACCCCTTCTCTCTTAACAGCATCTTGGTTGTAACAGTGGTTCCTAAACACACGGGTCCACTGTAAACTATGTTTCTTGGTGATCACTGCATCCCTTATCAAACCTGAGTTTCAAACACTTCTACAGCCCTGATGCAGAGCCACGCTCTGGCCTTGTAGTTGGCTAGCAACCAAAGGACCATATCTGGAGGGGCCTCTGGCAGAGGACCTACACAGGCTATAAAAGACTTCTACTGCATAAGAGAACTGAAATCTGCACCTTCCCTCTCCCTGAGCATTTTTATAACCACCAGGTTATACATACTGTGCTCCTGGAAAGCTTTGCTCTGTGTTCCATCTCACACCTATTCCCTTTTTTCCAAAGAACATAAGATTTTCTGTCTCATCTACTGATTCCTCAAAACTACTGTTCACTTCCTTATTCATTCACTTTTCCCTCCTACTAACAGAGTGTGAAACAGTGAGGAATATGATTTCTTGTGGTCTACCCTTGCAAAGAAATGCTGTCTAGCAGCTATCTCAGGTGGATTACAGCAAGAAAATCTATTCAAATAGGGCTCTGGAAGTCTCACTGAAATCTTGCCTTAGCTCTCAGCCTTGCAGCCTTCCATGTCCTAATCTGTCCTGCCCTCCTGTATCTTTTAAGCTCACTTCCCTTCACTCTTCTTTTCTTTCTTTTTCTTCTTTTATTTCTCCTACTGTTTCCCTACACACTGTAACTATCCTAACAGAAATGGAAACAACAAGGCTCTTCACATTTGTCAAATGACTTGTCTGCTGTGGCTTTCTGTATAATTCTCTTCCATTTTATCTGCTTTGCCATTCCAGATAACGACCATTTTTCTGCAAGGAATATGTCTATATTTGTTAAGAAAGCAATTATGCTATTTTGGGTACTGCCACAACCTAAATCATTATTATCATCTTTTTGAAAGAATTTTACAGATACATATATGTATATATGTATATATACATACATATATTTTCAAGCCCCAGAGGCCCTTCCTTTATTTATGAGAAGGAAAATCTGGGGTGACTTCCAGAAACTACACAAGAACTATATGAAGAGTGCCAGATCCCACATTGGCAAGTGAAAAAGGACAAGGACAGTCACAAATCCTCATCCTCCTGTTAGAATGATGGAGGCGTTTCAACACAAAGAAAGAACAACTGGACTGAACTAATGCATACGCACTGAAGGCTGGGGTGAACGAGCACTTTTTATTATTAATGTAATGGTTTGGAGTTTTTGTTTTCTTTTAAATAAGTAACTGGAAAGAATAGTGGAAATTACAAATACAAAAAAGAACTGACTGTATTAATGAAAGAAGAAAGATCTGGAAAAGAAAAAGGCAGCCTGACCACAAAAGCCTTGTGGTGGTCCAGAAGGACCCAGTAGAATCTGTGAGGAATCTCCCTTTGACTTTGGTGGGACACTCGCAATATTCCAAGCAACAAGAAATGGAAAAGACTTTAAAACAACCAGTGGACAAACAAACAAACACATCAGCTGTGTGCTCCACCTACTATCATCTCTTTCTTTCTCTGCACTTCTTGCTGACATCCGTTTAAGTTCCAATTCTGCAAATACATGCTTAACATTATGCAACTACTGAGATCCACTGGAGTCTGAAATGCTGTATTTTCAGATAAACTAAATTGCTAATAGTAAAAATAAGATCAGCACTTGCAGTTATAAGCTCTTTACAGCAGAAGTCTTAAATAGCAACCCAGCCCTTGAAAATCTGTATTGACTCAGAGAGGGGGACCAGGATAACTCCTTCAAATTTCATTCCTACCATTTGTAAGTCCTATTTCATCCTAAAATGCATTTTAGAAACAAAATAGCAATGACAAAAAAAGTCTTTTGTGGTGTGTTTAGCATCTCTTCTCTAATACCGCTCTGCCTTGCTTCCAAGTGCATTTAAGACTTAATGAGGATTTATCTACTGCTTCTACTTCACTGGTCACATACACGTGACAGCCCTCTTACCACCCGAGCAGTAGAGTTTGGAGACAGAATAAGCACTGCAAAGGTGTGACAGACAAACCTCCCTTCTACAGTCACAGACCCAGAAAAATAAGAAAGTAATAGAGCTCACTGACTAGTGTCATTTCATTAATCTTCAACGTTCTGCCAGTATTAACCAGTCACTGTATAGATCTGTGTAGGAATCGATCAACACATTGGCAGTCCTGCAGTCTATCATCCAATTGAAAATGTTATAGTTCAAGTGAAAGCTGTCCCAGGAATTGCTGAGTTTAAACTTCATGGGAGAGGAGGAAAAAGTAAAATGTAGCATTAAAAGTCAAAATTTATGCTAAATTTGAGTTTCTCATATGTAAATTAATTTACAAATGAGAACTATACGGGAATGTTATTTTCTTGTATTTCAACATCTTTTATTCCACCAAGTGTTTTTTAATTGTTCTTTTACTTACAGAATTTAGAGATTTAAAATGTACCTAAATGTGTGTTAAATGATATTTAAAAAAATTAAAACTAGTCAATACTTCAGTCCCAAACACGGCAGTGACCTCATTCAAATCAAGTCAGACACTGACAATACACCTGAATTCCAGGACAGATATGTCTGAATTATCTACTGCTTCTTCACATCTTTTTCTACTGAAGAGACCCCATTTTGACTTATTTCAAATAAGAATGAACACTTAGCTTTGTTAAAGTCATAAACCAAGAACATTTCATGTGCCAGGAAATATAACATGCAAAAACAGATCTTAAAAATTGAGTTGTTTTTTTCTCAAATAATTTCTCCTCTCTGTGATATAAATATACTGTCTTATCATTGAAAAAGACATATGCTGACTTTTTAAAGGTTAAGCAAATAATAATTATTATTACTTATTGTTATTGTTATTGTTATTGTTATTGTTATTGTTATTATTACTTCGACAACCTACAGCCTCATAGAATATGCTTGTTCTTTGGATGTTTCAGTTCCTACTAAACTGGAGCTCGATTCTGCAAATCTGTATCCAGTGCTACTAGGGCAAAAGCACTCCACAGTTCATACCACAGTTCTGCAACCCTAATCATCCAAAGTGAGGAAGCCACACTGGTTCAGCGAGGTAATCGCGCCTACCTGCTTCTCAGCTGACATGCACTCAGACCTAGCCACATTGCAAGCCATGGATGACAACAGTGAGGAAACGCTGAGATAAGAAACAGTTCTAAACTAGCTATGGCAAGCAATGAGTTTAGACTCAAGTCAGCCTTGCACTCATCCTAAAGAAACTTTGCAGTAAATAAATGGGGAGTCTGATTCAGCTCTCACAGCAGAGTAAGGTGGGATATAATCTCTCTAGTCAAGGGATTTATAGATAAAGGCGAGAAGAATCAGTAATGCACAAATGTTTCAGAAATTTTTGAGAATGGGCTCAGAAGATACATTCTCTTGGCTACACTGAGTACATTGAAAGAATAAACACACACACATACTGTTACATCATTCATTAAAACTTGACATCCTTAGAGTTTGTAGCAAAGCATAGAATTTGGCGGGCCTATTGCACGTTTACCTTCTGCTCTTCCTAGAAATGCTCATACAGAGACGATCTCTGGAACTTCTCTTTGCGTGGATGTGAAAAAGCTCACGCCCTCAGCAGCCTGTACCCTCCGAGCATCCTTCAGCTCTTCACAATTTTGACATTGGAAGAAGCCTGAACACATTTTGTGCTTACAGAGCAGTTACCCACATTTCATTGCAGACTGTCGGGGCGGAGTTTAGGAGGCATGCCTATCTGGAGAAAGTGAGAAAGGGAGTATCAGAAGCCTGGCGTGTGAACAGAGCACGTGAATAGGGAGAAGCATTGGTTTGGGACTCTTGGCCCAGAGCTTCTTCACTGAGTAAGGGCTCAGATCTCAGGACAAGGTCAGGCTGTAAGCTAGTATTTGTCAGTGGACAGTGCCAAATAAAACTGCTTTTACCTTTATCTTGCCATTGTTGAAAACAGACCTTTTTAAGCCTCATCTGTGGGAAAACCATCCCTAGTTACGTAATTCATATTTACTGCAAAATGAGTCAAACATGGACGCATTACTTTTGCCTATACAATTTAACTTTTTAACATTTTCAGATCTCAGAGGCAGGTCTACAGTTCCTGCAATGCCAGCAGAGCAGTTTTGCAACTCTACCCATGAGTTGTGCGTACACATACAGAGCCACACTCTCTGTATAAAGAGCAGAACTATGGAGGGTAATCAGCTCTGCCATATGAAGAGATTCTGAACTTATCTTGAAGGCAGAATCCATTTTTCTAGCTTGGCATCTCAGGTTTTTTCTGCAATGGGACTTCTCCTGTAGAGTAACAACTCATATTACCATGGGAACATAACAGCTTTAGAAAGCCTTGTGCTGGATCAGCTACAAGAGGGAAGCTACTGACTGCAAAAGCAGCTCCACTTCAGAGTAGAAGAATCTGGATCAAATGTAGCTGTGATTTTGTTTTTCTTTGTACCTACTCTTTTAGACTTTGCTTGTTTCTGCAACTGTTGTGTTACAGTAGTTGCCGAAGTGCCTGAATGACAACTGGAGTGTGAGCAGCAGGAGAACGACCCATTGTAAGAGAACAACCCATTATAACTGGCAGAAGTAGATCCCCCAGGTGACTATCTGCGTGCTTCATAATATCCACAAAATGAATGAGGCATTTCTTGCTACTGTTATTTGCACTTATAATCAAGCCAACAGTAAATATGACCAGATCAAATCTACATAATGGGTCCTGCCTATTACTCAAGAGATAATTACAATACTCAATATACTTGTGAGAACATGCTGTCTTGATAATTGTGATATTTGCTCCCTGGTATTAGATAATATAAGGAAACAAAAAGGTTTGGAAACCACTGCCTTCCATGTGCTCTGTAGGTGTGTATAAAGCTGAGAAAATAATTTAACAGATCTCTGGTATTGCAAGTGTAATTCTTTATCTGTCTTTCCAGTATTGTAACAATGATGTCATCAAAGTATATGAGTAAACAAAGGAGCTCCTACAACATCATTGGTAGGCTACATGTCAGAAATCATCTTTGTTGATCAGAAACACTGGGATAACAGAGAAAGTGAGAAAAAGGTGTCATTTTAAAGGTATGTTTAAGCCTTGTAAACATCTCTGAAAAACACCAGTGCCTGATTCTGATATTCATACCACATTCTTATTCCTATGTGAAGTCTCAGGCAATTCTCACAAGAATTTAACATAAGAATATAAAAACTGGTGTACTAGGTCAGACCACAGGCACAAATTATACCCAGTCTCTCATGGGAATGAGAAATGGATGCCTAAGCACAACAGAATAGTGACTGCACAGTGGTACTTCCCACAAATACCATTCCAGCTTTGAACAATTTGCAACATAAGCCTTCTGAGCCAGAAGTAGTATCCTTGTACCGAACAATCTTTTTCATTTTCATTCTCTTTTTCACTCTTTTTCTTTTTCATTCACTCAGCTCTTGAATTCTTGTAAATATTTTAGCACTAATAGCATCCTCAGCTTGAAGTTCCTCAGAGTAGATTTATGTTGTGACAACATGGATATTTGTACCATTTGTTTTGAAGAGGTCCCAGGCCATTTTACGCTGACAGCCCCGAGATCTTGTATTGGAAGAATAAGCAAATAACCAAATCTTATCCAGTTTCTTCAGTGTTTCACAGATGTCCATATCTTCTTTCAAAGCTCCTCCTTTTCTCTGAGCTGCAGAGTCCCCCCCCATTAAGCTGCTCCATATGCAGAACTATTCCATGTATTTGATCTTTTCTGAAATGAGGAGGACTGACAGAAAGAATCTGACTGTTCACAGCGTTCAAGATGTAGGGCATCTACATGTGTATTTACACAATAGTGTAATGTTTTGTGTTTTACCTAGTGTTCTCTTTCTGGAAAGCCCTAACATTTGATAAGGACTCACTCCACTACTGAGCACCGAGCAGACTTTTCACAGAACTAGGTCTTCAATTCAAGATCTCCTTCCAGAGTGGTAATGGTCATCTCAGAGCTGAGGATCACAGCATATGTAACATTAGAACTTCTCATACTGCAAATTTGCCCTGAGAAGTGAGCAAGAGTGGTAATACTATCACAAGCCATTCTTTCTACATCACCTAGATTATTCCAATGGTTTCTGGAAGATATCCACATTTTTAATTTATTTACATTATAAGGCACAGCTCATCTTCAGAAATCTGCACCTGTTATCCTTAATGCATTTTGGAGCTAGCTTTGGTTTGTAGGGGTGGTGAGGTGGATAGCACATTAATATAGCATTCCAGTCAATGGTAAAAAAAGTGAATACAGGAGGATGAGATTTGGGCCTCATTCAGATGAGAGAAGAGTGTGGTAGCATGTGTCATGAGAAGACAGTGTCTTCTTCTGAGTATTCATTCAGCTGCTACCATCATTTATGGACCACTTACGAACGATCTGCTTTTCAAGTAAATAAACCTCAAGAAGAACACACAAGAAAAGAATTATGGACAAATACAGACTGTACGTTAAATCTTAGCCTGAATTTTCTTCTGCTAAAAATTGGTAAGTCAAAACAAATCCTACAGCACTTGGAAATAATTTCTCTGCATTAGCCTCTTTTAAGAAGAGTAATATTTGTAGGAGAGCATCCAAATGGTAAATAAACTATATTAGTTCTTTGCCAACATTATTGTTTAAAAGTTCTGAATTTGGGGAAAATATTTTGAAAATTTGATATTATGGGCCTTACATACATGGGATGATGTGTGTGTGCTGTCTTGTTAAGACACAGGGCAGAAAGCGCATTAAATGCACTTTACCAACCTGAACTCTACTCACACCACTTTGTGCTGCCATTCTAGCCCCCTCTGAACAGTTTCAAAGCTCTGTTATTTTCTGACAAATGTCTCAGGTGAAAAATGCAAACATCCTCAAAAGATCTCTGAAATAATCAATAACAACAACAACAAGGTAAGATAAAACATTAAAACCTATTCCTTGGTCAGCAATGGGTTAATATCCCATTTTGCACAGGACAAGAAGAACTTCTGAACAGTTCATTGTAAACATTCAAAAACATTTCCAAAACAACATTGCTGCAATACACAGGGCAGAGTACACAACTGTGTTCAGGCTCATTCATTGCTCAAGAACCGGAGATGAATGCACTAAGGATATGACTGTATTTTCCTTGGTCCTAGAATAATTATTATAGTTGATAATAACTCTTTATTATAATTGTACCTGGGTAATTATCAAGGTCATAGACACATTGAGCAAGGCACTTTATGAACAGGGAAGAGCTGCCCCTGTTTTAAACAGCTTACAATTAAATTAAACAAGACTTATGAAAATGACAGGAAGGAATAAAATTCAGAAACTGAACAGCATGATCGCAACAAATGTCAACCCATGACTGCTTTTCTTAGGGGGAATGGGAGGCTATTAAGCACAGGCCATGGTATATGGAAAGAAGAATGGGAACAGCAGAAAAGTAGGACCAGTCGTGACTGAACGAAGCTGAGGTGAAGGATGTGATACAGTTAGAAATAAATTCAGCAAAGGGCAGGGACACCCGAATGAGAACTGCAAAAGGTTTGCTGTGGCTATGTCCACACACGTATGTTAGGATACCGTAAAGCTGCCCCCTGTGAAAACGTCCTAAGATGAACTGCTCTCACACTTTCACATCACGGCCTGTCTGGGCAGGCCCAGCCTGGCACAGGCACACCGCCCGACACTCAAAGGGCTCGACAGGCTCCTCGGGCTACCCCATATATGAGAGTCCGTCATGCCTTCTAGCAAAAACAGAAAGGAAGGGAAAATAACAAGGAAGGAACTGGGATCCATGGGTAGCACGCACCCCTACCGTCTGTGCTTGCCACTAGCTTGCACGCTGCCTGCACCCACTCCCATACCCACCTCCTTTCTCAAAGGCCAGGCAAGCCCTAAACAAAGGAGCAAACAGTGTCCGTCGGCAAAGAAGAGGCTGGGGCAAATGCTCCGTGAGCACTTTTTTCAGTTATGACCGTGCAAGGTCAGAAAGGTACTAAAGCAGCCTGAGACCCACTGTTTCAATAATGCCACCCTGCCAAGGTTGTCCTTGAGAAAGTCAGCAAAAAGGGCCCAGCTGGCCCCATCTCCGGCATGCAGTGATGTTTATGGCATGGACAGAGACATTTTTAGTGCGAACCAAGTGCCAAGTTTGCTTCTGCGTCTTGGCCAGCTTCCTGAAAAACAATTTCTCAGATCAAACTTCTGACCTTGAGAAGCCAAGCCTGTAACAAAAAGCAGCAGTTTGAACCTCATCCTTCCAGGACTGTGGGCTTTGCAATGTCTGAGAGACATGCAGGCTTCACATTGCAGGATTTTGAATCTTGTATATTGCAAGGACAAGTTGTGGAACCTAAAAAGCCCCACTGCAGTCCAGTTTTTATCTGTTCTGTGACTGTTCTTATGCAGACTGGCTGCTCAGATACACAGATCCAGTGAGGCCGGCATCTATGGATAGTGGGACAGGAGAATTGTATATCTAAGCAGGCACCTGAAAACACCATGCAGCAGGCATGACAGGTTCAGGTAAGCAGGCACCAGAAATGTAGATTGGGCCCCAAGCAAGTGCACATTCATAGACTAAGCAAATTTTAATTGCCTGGCAACATTTGTGACGATGATCAGCTGTCGGTGTTGGAGTAGGAACTTCAGTGGCGCACTTTGCATATGAAATGCAATGAGCTTAGGTTGGGAAAAGAAACTCCACTGAAATTCAGGCTGTAGAAAAGAATTTGAGAGGTAAGAGTAGCTGCAAGGATAGCACAGTTTTCTCCGTTGTCAAAGGAAAGCTTCTTAACCATTTATGCATTACTCCAGCCAATGCTTGGATCTTCTTGAAGGAAAGCAATGAACTTTAAGTGAGAATGAAATATCTACTGAACTCATTAAGTCTGACAGAAACTTGTATATATATTACATTAGACTTTCTCAAGCTGTCCACCATGGAGCAGAAGCATTTAGCAAGAAGCATCTCATGGTGTATGGAGAGGTGGTTCACCACCGACTGCTGCCTCTGCTTTATAACTGCTAAGGTGGATTTGAAGAAGCTGAGGATTAATGGGATGTTTGTCTTAATATAAGAAAGAACTGTGAAAGAAATCTCTGAAAATGCTAGAGAGGAGAAGGCTGTAAGACTAATTCGTGACCAGCTAAAGTGCTCTACAAAAACGCCTGAGAATACTTGTAGGAAAAAAGATTTTCAAACATGTAATACCTCTAACTAAATTATTTCATTACAATAATGTCAAGGAGTCTTTTATATGTCTTGATTACCACACAGTCAAGTCTTAAGTAAAATAAAACCATAGATCATGCTACAATGTAAATATTACTCTATTTATTTATTTATTACTTAATTAGTAAATTGAAACACAACATTTTTGGCTGTCTTTTTGCCCATTAAATAAACAAACAGTGCCTGTTTTTTTCTCCAGAAAAAACCCATTGCTCTGAATTGTAAAAATTGCTTTTGTTCAATAATAGATAAAGTTTGAAATTACATTATTTCGCCACATCCTTTAATAGAATATAAATGGTATAACAATAACAATAATAACAATAAGAAGTGTAACAATAATAATAGTATCACTGTTTTCAGATGTCTTTTTTTAGTTTAAAAAGAATCGATCACTTTTTTCAGTCAAAATGCAGAATACAGTTTCTTTTGGGATTTGGGTTTTTTATTTTCTTTTTTTCTTTGAGATGTTTAGTCTCAAATGGCACTGAATTTAGCATTACATATTAAACAAGCATTTATTGTTTTTGTGAAAACTGCAATTCTTGGAACATTTTCTTCAATTATATCAACCATAAACACATGTTATGTGGGTGTGGAGTTATTGGTTCATTTGTAAACATGGGTAATAAAATATCTGTATTGCAATACCTCGTTGTGTGCAGAGTATTCATGTTATTTCTTCCACTGGAGTTTACTCATTAATCATGGTGACAGCTGATACTTTTTTCACTGACATGAGATATACAGTTGTTAAAAAATTTGTTATAAAGCTTAATATTGTCATTTATGATATGTGCAAAATAGAGAGAACCTTCATGGAAAAACTAATATGACAAATATTGATACCAATGGTAGATGGTTTTTCTCTCACAACAAGTGAAGACCTCTTTGAAAGGCACTAAGGTGTTAAATGCAAAGACCACAGACTTTTTAAAATGCATAGTGCATGTGTACTAAAGAAATTCTTCTCACATAAACTCAAAATTGTTTAAATGACACTAGATATCTTAAAGGTGTGAAGAAGCAAAAGTTCTGTTCTAAATAGGATAACATATGCATACAGAAGTGGAATAATTAATTTGACCAAATATGCTATGTCTTAGAAAAAAATAATTGCAATCAAAGCATCAGCTGACATCTGAAGAAAGGGGTGAGGCTGTGAACTGTGATCTGGTAAGGACATGCCATCCTTGTGGAACAGGAGTAAAAACCGTATCTGAAAACAGATAAACTTCAGAGGTCCCCAGCTGGACAGCAGGAAACAACCATAAACTCCCAGATTAACCCAGTTCAGATTTCACTTCGACAGGATCCTCTGTATTAAAAGTATTACAAAATAGCATTACAAGAAAAAGGATGATAAAACATTTGGAGGCACCGACCTCCTCCAGGGACCTGAGGTGGATGAAAACCAAGAAAAGTTTATGAAAAAAAAGCTCAATGAGTTTTAAAGGGCAAAAGTAAACTGTCAACGGAAGCCTCAGAGTCAAATTGGGAAAAACCCTGGCTTCTGCATGAGAAGGGAAGAAAGAAAAAAAAAAAGTAGCCTCTTTTCTGTTTCAGTCAAGCTCTTGTCACAGATATACTTGGCCACTCCAGAAAGAACTCAGCTTTCCCAGGCTCCTTCTGTGCTAATGCAACGATGTATTTTGGGTCAGAATCAATTTCCTTGGACACTTATAACTAAATTCAAACTGTTAACAACTCTCCAGCTTGTATATTCTTTACTTTACACATGTCTTGAGGTGTTTCTCTGTGAAGACTATTAGGGATGCCTGGGAAATTTACCACCAATTTATTTTGTACTTTCTGTCTTTGAAAGTGTCACCAGGAAGTTTCACCTGTTGGAGAAAAGACTATTCTAATGCATCATGGCCAAAGGCGGAGAGATAGTGCCTGTTAAAGGAGCCAAGAATCCCACAATATGCAGAAAGTCTCAGAGAAATTATGAGAGTGTGAGCTTTAGTGGTCTGGCAAGTGAATTGTTTAATCATTATCAATTTCCTTTAGTTAAGACAATAGAAAGTTATTTGCCCTTTGTGGATTTTTTTTTTTTTTTATTGGCAAAGAAGATTCTTATGTGTAGAAAGAGTTTTTACAAGAGGCTTAGAAGAGACACATATTTCATGTATGAAAAATATGTTACTGAAGTTGCTAAAAGACTCAGAGCAGAATTTTTGTCCTTGAATATATATGCCACTGCTGTTTACATTAATGGGAGGTATGTGCCATATTCCAGTGATCAACCTTGGCATTTGCAGAGAACTCCAGCTAGGAAACCAAATGCTTATTTCATAGATATACTGCAGTTATTATTGCTGTAGAGATGTAGACAACAGCAGACCATACAGGTAGATGCTCCTTCCATTTTTTTTTTTTATTTTACAAGCATATCTGTTCTATGACGTGCTTGAAGAAGCCCTCTTAATTCTCCCTAGCTTCAGCTCCTGTATTAGACTCTCACAGCACCAACTCTTGCACCAAAACCTCTGTGAATATCCTGTCCCCTTTTTTTCATTCAGGATGATACACTGGCTTTCAGAACATACTCTTACATTTCTAAGGCAAAATTCAGATACACCATGTTCCTCAAACATAAAAAACCAGGGATAAGAATCAAATGTAAAGCTTATGAAAGTCTCTGAAACTTAGTTCTGGATTAACCTTGGGTTTGTTTGTGACATTTGTCTATCACTCTAGCCATACAAATTCTGACTGCATTCATCTCTATTTCATATTGGTTTAAAACACGTAAAATCAAAATCCACGGTCCATCTAGTTAATATATTAATTTGTCATAGGACACAGAATATGAACAGTCATGTGGGACGAAACTGGACAGTAAGTACAAGCAATTCATTTTTGAAGGAGAAAGGTTTAATTCCCTGGAGACAATATAGCAGGTATTTTGCAAGTGGAGGCATACTATCACTTAAATCCTCAAATACTTTTGTGTGTTGTCTTCAAAACTAGAACATGCATTAGCCCATATTAATTCAGCCTCGTTGTGACCCACAGCGACATATCACTGTCCTTAATCTTTATAAATGGCTTTTGCACTCTGCACCATCAAAAACTTTCCTTTTGCTGATCAATACAAAGTGTATTTGAAAAGAGCATTATCTGCCTTTGAAAAGGCCTCCTGGACAATCAATGGTCTTCAGAAGGAGATGCTGATCAAGCAAGCATAGGCAACATTGTAGAAAGCTAGTAAATATTGATCTCAATTCAGAAAAGGAAATTGCCTTGTAGTTGCAGTGTCTGACTTCATTTAGCCTATAAGTTTACTAAATGTCTGATTGGCTGATCTGGTAAACACTATGGTGCATCACCACTGATTCGTGAGCTTGTATGAACAACATGCCTTAAAAGTTTTATGTGACCACAGTGTGAGACTAGTTTTAAACTAGAGTTAAAACAAACTTGAAAAATGTTGATTTCTGTTGTAAAACGATACAGGTAATACTCACCCTCCACATGATTTCACAGTGGATTGAAGCAAGCAAAACAAAAAGCTCTGACACTGGCATATTTTATGAATCTGTAGTCCTTAATTAAAAAAAAATAAAAATCCAAAATAATCTGTTTAATCATTTTTATATATCAGGCAACCTCCTGAGCTCAGTTGGTTTGACAAAGTTACAGACTCAGTTAATTTCTTTGTTTAATGAGATTTTGTTGGTAGAACTTGGCATTTCTGACAGCAGAAACAGCATTATATGGTAGGCCTGGATCCAGCCAGTACAACTCCACTAGTGCAGAGAGAAGGAAAGATGCAAAGGAACTTCAGCAAATGATCTAAACTTCCATGTAATGCATTACAATAAAACTTGAATTATTCTAGATTTATGATGTTGTTTATGACAGAAATCTTGTTTAGTACTTCCAAATTGTGAGAGTCACATAATTAGCTGTCAGAAAACTGCACTGATCGTCATTCTGTAAAAGATATTTTAGCTTACAGCACCATATAAATCACAGAAGGTGTATGGTCATATCCCGTGTCACTGAAGTCAATAGGACCTAATTGATATTCAGTGGTCTATCTGATCATTCCTTCAGATTATTGTAGGAACGATTGTTCCTCACAAATGTAGGGCAAAAATAGACTAATTTCAGGTCTAAGATTCAGAAGTAACTAGACTGGTAGAAGTGCCACTGATAGGTGATCAGCCCTCCTCAATTATCTAGTCAGTCTGCTCACTCTGGAATAAGAACTAATCTCAAAACCTCCGCAGTCACAGGATGGACCACTTATCTTTGAGACAGCCACAGTGCTAGGCAATAAGTAACAGGACAATACCATGATGCCATAAGCATTTCGCGCCAAAGAGCTATTCTTCATCATGGCTCCTTGCTGGAAGAATGGGATTGGACTGATGGAGTCTATGAACACCACAGATACAATTACTCAGAAATTTCCTCAGCAGAGCAGGGGTCTGAAAGGCGATGGCCGTTTCTCTAGCTCAGCCCGAGGCTAGAGGAATTCACTGGCCTTCAGCTCTGTGAAAATTATCTTTATCATAAAGGCCCAAAAGGACTTTTCACAGAATGTGTCTTCTAATTAACATAAAAAATAAGATTTAAAATGTAAAGACTACCTCCTGTATAACAAGAGTTTATGACAAAATATTTTACTCTTTTTATTATTTTTTTAACAGATTTACAGAGATTAGTTTCTAAATAACTGCAAACAATGTTTATTTGGACTCTCAAATGAATAAAGCTATATGTCACCACATAGATAAATCTAACTTTAAGATTTTAAGTATTTTTTTAGAACATGAGAAAGGTTGAAGTAAAATTCATTACATCAAGAATGACTTTGACACCAGAGTGTAGACCCATCTGAGTTGAAATCATAATCACAATCATAATATAAAAAGGAAAATCCATATTCTTGAAACAAAATTCTGAAACAACTTAGACGCAAATTTTCTAGACTGAGCCTCTAATTTTGCACACACAAATACAGCAATTAGGCATGAAACTGCTCATGTACCATATAGTTCTTACAGTGTGGCATTTGGTCTATATCAGGAGGTAAATCAGGGAGCTGTCGTGTGGTTTTACAGCCACTATATACTTTGGAGGGTGGGAAGAGTAGCTTGGGCTGTCCAGATTGTAGCTGAACAATGGATCCAAAATAGGGTTGTTTCTAGAATGTATGTGGAGAATAAAATATGACAGAACAGTATTTCTCACTGTCAGTTTGTGGGCAGTTAAGAAGAGTGCTTGGTTTGAGTTGACAAGCTATATGTGATAAATGGTGTTTAGTTTTGTAGGACTGTATTTTCTCAGCAAGAGGTGAAGGCTTTGTCTTATTTTGGAAATGAAGTGGCATGACTTTTGCAGAATGGTGGTCTGATGCCAAGGACTATGGGAAGAGTTGTTTGTGAAACTTCACATACACATCACCATCATAATAATGTCAACCACTCTCCAGCATTATTAGCATTATTTTGCAATAATAGTCAGAACCCCTATCTGAATGTAGACCACGTTGTTCCTATACTGGGCAAACACATAATGAAATTGGGTTCTTTACCTAGTGGGAAAGGCTATTGTTGTATCTTTGCTGCTGACTCAATATATTAAAAATATATTACCAGAGAAAGGTCCATATAATTGCATTTGCCAACTACATGTGAACGTACATGGCTTAATTTATGTCTCCTTTGGCACTGGTACTCATGACTTAGACAATACATGTGAAGGAGGCCCATCAGAGGGTTCCTAAACTATTTTAGAATACTAATCAGTCCCTACACACTACAGCTTTTATGCCATTTACAGTAGGCTACAAAGGCAGAAGCAAGCTGCAAGTACAAACCTCAGCCAGGCCAGCAGTCCTTAGGCCCATAGTGTTACCAGCACACAGCAAATGCAATTCTAAGGGAATTATGTGCTTGCTAATCATCAACTATATGACTACATAAATCCTTAAAATAATAGCTGTTAATCAAAAAGAGATTAAGTCCTATTGCACGTCGACTACTGCTTCTCCCTAAGACACCCCATCTTTCTAACTAAGCAGCACTATTCAGAAAATCCTTAGTGACTTTGGTGCATTCAGAGAGCTTGCGTTGCGCAGGTGAGAAAGCATCTCCACCACACCCCAGGCCCTGGCCATGCTGGGGGGGAGGCACAGGGCCAGGATGGTAACTCCTCTGTCCTCTGAAAATGAAAGGAACAAGTAACAGCCAAGCGCACTGCTGCATAAGAACAACGGAGAGGAAGACTGCATTGGGGTGGCATTTAAATTATGAGTCACCAACAACGTAACCCGAATAATGAGTAGCATGACAGCGCAACAAAAAACTGCCAGACAAAAAAAGCTGTTTACAAAGAAAGATCATTTTTGGTTTATGCTATGTAAATATGCCCATTTTAAGGCTAACATCACGTCTGCGAGCTCCTAATCAAGAGTTCTATTTCTTCGGTCCTGGACCAAGCAAAAAGTGAAGTTCAGCATGGTAACTTTTTGCTTTAAACTGAGCAATGAGACCTTGATCCCCCGACATAACCAACAAAATCCTCTAGGCTTGTGCAGCTTGGTGGAAATGGCCAAATCTGCATTCAACTTGTTTTTCACATTTCCATCATTGTGCAGAATGAAGCCTTGCAGAGCCCGAGGGACATGCGTTTAGCTGCCATTCTGCAGCGCTTGTAGCATTTTAACTTCAAGCCTCTGGGAAAAAGCCACATACCTATTACTATGGCTTTGGAGTTTAAATTGTTAGTTGATGTGTCCTGTTTATCAAATCCAAAAAGCAGTTTGCGCCTGAAAAATAGATCTGGCCCTGCAAGCAGAGAGAGGTTTTGGCTAGTCGTTTGCTTTTTAAATAAAAGCCTAAAGAAGTGGCAGTCACAAGTAAGTAATCAAGTGTTTGTCTCTCTTGTCTGCCTCTGAGTTATTTTACACTTAAATTGACTCATTGCTGAGATTTTAAGTTTTGCAAGGTACGGTGCTCACCTATCTGACCTTCTGTGTGAAATATGCTTATGAGAGTAAAAAGGAGACAGGCTGACCCATTCTTCATTCAGTGGGGTTTTTGTTTGCATGTTTGGTCAATGTAAAAAAAAAAACAAACAAACCTAAGAAAAACCCAATCCCAGAACCCCTTTCCACACTCATAAATCTCATTATACTTAATCAAACAGGAGCTACATTTTGCAAGTAGTAAGTCATTTCACTTTCCTCTTCAGCTACTAACAAGGAAATACATAAAATTTTATATATATAAATATATTTAATTTGATATATTTTTTCAGGCAAGTGCATTTCTGTAGATTACGATGGGTGTGAGGTTGATTTTCATTAATATACATAATCTGCCATCCGTCTTTTGCATAGGATGTAAAAGAAATAGTATCTGACTTACACTGCAAAGAGTCAATATTACTGTTTAAATCTAACGAAAGGCCTTCATAACTGAAAGGATTAACTTTTTTCAGTTTGTTTAAAACATTTCTTCTTAAAAAGAAGTCTATTGTTATGAATGAGTTTATGTTGGCCAGCTAGACTATTATCCAGGGAACAAATGTTTCCTTGAGAGCATGAGACAACTTGCAACTTTCATTGCGGTATTTCAAATAATGGGAAGTAATAGTAAAATGGCTGCAAGAAACTCAGAGAAAATCTTGATAGGCAAGTCTGTTATGCAATATGTATTCCCCTCGCTGTTCCTTCACTGGTGCCAAAAGCATGTCACTCAGGTAATTTGTTTTAGACCCTTAACAAGACTTAGAAGCAATTATTATGAAACACTGACACAACAGATCTCACCAACAATTGAAGTTTGACAGCTTGTGAGAAAAGTCTCATGTTTATGTCATTGGAGAGGTGATCCTTGTATGACCTCCTTTCTGACTGCTGTGAATGATAAACTATCATTTTCCAGTGGTAGTTCACTATAGCTGAGGGCCCAAATGTACTGTACTTGTAAAGGAAATTTTCAGCTGGTTCTCTAAATCAAATAGAACTGGAAACTCCTTTGGTTCCTTTGACTGATCTAGTTTAGGCTTTATGATATGCTCTACCTGGGTAGGGAGCTAAAAGCCTAACAGATATCCACACTGTGCACTTTGTAAGGGACTGCAGAACAAACATAAATAGAGATGTATGTGCAGAGCTAATGCACATATACTTTCTCATTGAAAATAGTTTCACATTTGCTTTTCTAAGCAAACTGAAATAATCTGCATGTGGCAGACAGAGAAAGAACATGTTAATAGCTATTGCAATATATTTATTTGCCTTGTTTCAGAGTAGAGCTTGGAGGGATAATTTACTGCTTCACATCATTCCAATATCTGCAAGCACCCAAATCAACTACTCTTAATCCACATTTCAGAGACAAGCGGAAGACAATGTGGTAGGCAGGACTACATACTCATGCTGCACGAGTGCCTCAAAACTGGCCTGAATCGATCGGAACTGCTATGGAGCAGGGGAATAGAAATAATCTTCAGGCAGTGAGTTTAAAGTTCCCTGTGCTCCTGTGCTTAGTCTGAATAGCACCAGGTAAAGACTCCTAATTCTCTGCTTGCTGTTAGGTAGCTTTCTTGCTGAAGATTTTCTTCTAAAAAAAAAAACCCAAAAATGCAAATCAAACCATTCCCCACTCGCTCAAAACCCCACAAACTTTCTCACAGTTTTATTTTCCTGTGTACTCACATCTCAGTTTCTTGAAGGAGATGATGGAAGCCATACAGAAGCTGTATACCTTCCCTGCTGTACAGCTTGGCTCCATGTTGTACTTCATGCTATGCCCAATGTGAGTCTCATAAGAAATAATCTTCTACCTACTATTAAGTTGCACATTGACCAAACTACAAGTCTTCCTAAACAAATATTTTATCTTAAGGTTTTGATCACTTGGTATCTTAAGCATATACAAATGGAAGAGTGCACTTTTTTGCTTAATGATTCTAAAGAGTAAGACCTGCTACACATTTGCCCTAGGTTACAAAGTGGTTTACAGGACTTCAGATTAAAATATTTTTCTTTTCATTTGTGTATTCCAATGCTTCATTTGCATTGCTTGCACGATAGCAAAGAAAACCTAGCCTTAAAAACTATTTTGCTTCAATTAGTATATTATGCAGCCGATAATTTATCATGCCTGTTACTTCATTGGTGCTTTCACAACAACATCAATCTAATCCACGTTCAGCATTTTTAATAATGACTTCTAATCTCAAACTGAAAGAACATGGCAGGAACTTCTTTCTTCCTTTCTATTTCCAGAAAGGACCAAAAGTGAGGTCATCACTAAGAGCAGATTAAATGTTTCTGAATCTTAGATGCTCTAAGAGGCACTTGGGTCTCTCATACCTGCATGACCTTGTAGCAAACAAGGACAATCATGTTTAACCTTAAGTACTACCAGAGCAAATCAAAATATAACCAGGGCCATTTGACACCAGGGCACCAGTTGTAACATGATATAATCCTTTTTCATTTTAGGGAAAAAATGAATATTTAAACGCTTTATTTTTCATTACCTAAGACTGCAGGTTATGAGATAGTTTAATTGCAATCTACGGAGCAACCAGCTATGGTCACATGTAGGACTTTTCAGTAGTACTATGAAGGCGTAAATAAATAATGATGAATGGCCGTATTTTTGTTCTAAATACTTGCTGCAGCTAGTTGCAGAAGGCAGAACCTAAACTTGGATATATATCATCATCATTATTATATACTAATTATATACAAGTTGCAGCTGGTAAGTAAGTTTAAGAATCCAGTGTTCACAGCATGCATTGACTGCGTTTCACCACATCCTTAAAATATGTTTAACATGAGTACAATGGCCTCTCAGCTCAGAGGCAACCTAACCAACAAAATTACTCTCAGATCCTTCTCTGCAGGACCTGTGGGACAGCCTGACTCACAGGACAGCCAGCTACAGCCTGGATTCTAGGGGGTGGGATGAAGTGAAGGACTTCATGCATGTTCCAGAAATGTGCTGGCATCCTCTTATCTTGCCATGACACCTGGACATTCAGTCATGGAGCTGGCTTTAAATCAAATTATAATCATAGAATCATAGAATCATAGAATGGTTTAAGTTGGAAGGGACATTAAAGATCATCTAGTTCCAACCCTCCTGCCGTGGCACGGACACCTCCCACTAGACCAGGCTGCTCAAAACCCCATCCAACCTGGCCTTGAACACTTCCAGGGATGGGGCCTCCACAACTCGCCTGGGCAACCTGTTCCAGTGCCTCACCACTGTCATAGTGAAAAATTTCTTCCTAATATCTATTCTAAATCTATCCCCTTCCAGTTTGAAGCCAGTACACCTCGTCCTATCACTAGCGTCGCTCACTATGATGCTCATCTCTTGGAACAGTATGGTTACAGTGTGCTTAATGCAACCATTCTTGCTCACCCTGGAAAACTAAGCACACATGAGATCTATAGACCTCACATTCCAACACAAGTCTCACTAGACTTTGGGCCATCTGCTAACCAGAAAGGCCTGAACTTTGAGAGTTATCTTCTCTTTCTCCTTTTGTTTTTAGTTATATGTATGCAAAGCTCTGCTAATTGTATCAGAGAAGAACAGATAAAAGCAGTAACAAACTCAGCTTGAATGAAGGTTATCTAATAATCTGGGAAGTAATGGTGTGTGCCTGCTACACCAGGAAGTTTCCAAGACAGAGCTAAAAAAATATGTTTGACAGAACAGCAAATTGGTGCAAGATACTGTAAAGTAATTTTAACACAAATACATATTGTGGTACTTTAGTGACAGCCTGGCATACTTCAGTGGCATGTTGAAAAAATAAAACCAGTGTCAGGAATCTGAATACATGGCCCTGTGATTATATTAGACATTTAAGATATTAACGCAATTTGACCAGCGAATTCCTTGTTGAGTACACAGCCTTCTGCCAACTTGAGGTCTTGGCTCTGTTACTACTATAGTTTATCATCTCAAAGATCTTATCATCCTTCTTCAGTCTCTGAAAAAAAATGCAAAGCTTCAAACATAGCTGTTGGGATGTCCCCAACAATAATGGAATACAGATCTGTTAATGGTGTTGCTAAATATGACCAAACATAAAGATGTTTTTGGTGCAATTAAGATGGAACATATTGGTAACTACGAAGTTAAAGCTCTACAAGTCCATACAGGCATGATCGCTCTACATTACCGCTTATGTTCCATGCCAACCCTTTGATCAGTGCCTCTGCATATATCTGCTCCCCTCCTTCCCATTATTCTTCATCTTTATTTTATTTATTGCCATTGAAACAGATTGGATATCTCAAGGATATGAGGTGTTTAATATCTTGCACATTACTGCAAAACAAATGCAGGTTTGTGTAAATCACACTCATTAACAGCAATGTGAGCACTCCTAATCGCAAACAATTACTCAACAAGTGCTGCTTTTCTGTAAGAAACCTATGAAGTGCTCACAGTGCAGCACCGGGCAGCCCACCCAGACTTCAGTTTCCCGTGCAGATGGAGACTTTGCCATGGAATTGGGTGACTTTTATCCAGTGGTGCCTGGTAAGAATGCCCACAAATGGCACAATTTGTCAGACTTACCTGCATTCTTCACTCACTGCCTTCTGGCTCCAAATATCTCTCTCCAGAAGTGATACATTTTGACACATCTTAGCTATGCTGCCCTACGGACAGACAAAGCATCTTGGTCTTCCAGGGGCATTAGGAGTCACATCTTTTATCACTAATTGAACTTCAAACAGTTTAGGTTTCTGTGCCATTTGCAATTGCCTGCTTGATCCTAGGTACTTCTTCGTATCTGGAAAATTGCATCATAGTATCACACCTGAAAAACAAAAATTGTGTTTTCTATTTTTCTTCCCCCTAAGGATATGTCAGAATTGCAGACTTTCAACCTCAAGGTTAGAGGAAGAGTTGTATTATTCTTGTGCAGTGCGTAAACCAGGTGCTGGACACAGCAAAACTTCTGACACTTTAGGAGTTAATGTTGCTAGTATGTGTGTGTGCATGCACTAATTATGGATCACAGCATGCACTAGGATGCTAAGCAAGTTCAAAGAGAATATTAGATCCCTGACTCCAGCAGATGCACAGCTCTGGGGTATAAGCAAAAATGTGTGAGCAAATCACACAAGCTTCCTGAGCAGCTAGAAACAAACCTGGAACCCTGCAGGCTATTGTTGGATTTGTAAAATTGACAATAGCCTCTGCAACTTGTAATTTACTCTTGTTTTTCCTTACATTAAGATTATTGTTTCAGTTTACTGAGCTCATGAAAATGTAAGAAGTAGAGAATGCAGGGATTCTCTGCCAGTATTTATGCTATAAAATATTAACCTGTTGACACCTTGCATTAAAATGGATTCATTTTTAGATAGAGTATAATAGTTCTATCATGTTTATGTAAGCTTTATACACTATTCTAACTAAGGTGCCTTGAAACTGCTCCTTCAGTTCTATGTATCTAAACTCAGTCTATACAATATTTAGAGTACATTTAAAATTTAACATACACAACCCTTGTTGTTTGAAGACAACCAGATCAGGCCATAGAGCTGGTGGCTGTGATGTTGCCTTATAGCTGTTTGGGCAGAGCAGGTTAGGATAGTTAAGGTTAGAAATACATAGTAAAGAGCTCTTTCACTCCTCTAATGCAAATCATAGATTTTAAGGCCAAAAGCAATTATTATGTTGTACCATCCAGTTCATCTTAAAAGAACTTCACACAGTCAGTAACAGGGCAGAGAGCTTCACTCCCCAGTTGCAGTGGCATAAAGCTCATTTGTAGGGCATTTGTTATCAGTCAGGAAAAACTGACCTCCTGACTAATAAGCCTGCCTTTCATCTTGTTTTCACTGTATGCTGCACAATAGCTCAGAGTGGCACGTTTTCCAGAAAGACATCCAGTCCTGAGCTGAAGACACCATGAGAAGGTAAAGCCACCACTTCACCCCAGTAATCTGCTTCAAGGGCTTCTCAGTCCTACTGTAAAATTGTGCACTTGATTCCTCAGATGTCTCTGCCTTGCCTCAGCCTCCAGCCATTGGTTCTAATTATGCCTCTCTCTACTAGATTAAAGAGCCTTTAGTATCCTGCACTATCTCTCCTGACATTACTTTTACAGTGAGATCAAATCACCTCTGACATTCTTAATAAGATAAGCAGAATGATCTTTACGTTTCTTGCAGTAAGATGCCTCCTCCTGGGCCTCAAATAATTGCTGTGGGTCTTCCCTCCAATTTTGGGCATCCTTTAAAACGTGGATATTAAAACTGAGTGCATGGATATACCTACATATTTGTTCATTACTTCCCTGTTATCATATTCAAGGAGCATATTCTCCCTTTTTGCCTCAACTTTGCCATTCAAACACTCCACTGTCAGGATCAATTGCTTGTCAGGATGCAACTCTCTGTACTGCAGCTATACACAGTGCTCCTTGGCATGTGATTTTGTATGTGCTTCCCCACCTCCCACCCCCCATGAATGCATCTTATTCACTAATGCATCAAGACTTGACCACCTCGCCCCTGCACTGTTAATCTCTGTTAATCCCCCCAGATTTTTTCAGCTGAAGTTCTGTATGTACTTCCAGATCAAAGTCTTGAATATTACTAGACTGGAATCTTTTCTAGATACAGCCCACTCAACAACTATCTTCCACTAACTTTTTTTGAGTTTTGAAATCTGTGTAAGCCGTATCCATATAACACAAATCAGGGAGGAGCACTGCCAGAACATGACATGTCCATGTAGTACAGTGCAGCACCAAGCAGAAACCTGGTTATTATAGATGTCCTGTTGTGGCTCCTGGTCATTATTACCATGTACAATACTCTATTGAGTAGCACACATGTGCTCTTAGTTTGCCCATGTAGCACCTCATTGATGCTGCCTCTCAAGTGGGTGTTGCTGGCTATTCTCACAAAATTGCAGAACCATTAAGATCGGAAAGGACCGCTGTCGATCATCCAGTTCAACCCCACTGCTCAAAGCAGGGTCAACTACAACAGGCTGCTTGTGATAGTGACTAGCTGCATTTTTTAAGATCTCCAAGGATGGAGAGTCCAGGGTCTTGCTGGGGAATCTGTTCCAGTGAACAATCACGCTTACAGTAATTTTTTTTTTCTTCTTTATGTTCTTTCTCTATGTTTAAGTAGAATATCCTGTTTCAGTTTGTGCCCGTTGCCTCTCAACCTTTTAGTGGATACCACTGAGAAGAGTCTGGCTCCATTTTCTTTACTCCCTTCTATCACACATTGGTAAGATTTGCCCCTGAGCCTTCCCTTCTCTAGCCTAAGTGATCCCAGCTTGCTCAGTCTCTCATATGTCAGAGGATACAATCCCTTCAGCATCTTTGTGGCCCTTTGCTGGCCTTGCTCCCGCATGTCCAAGTCTCTCCTGCACTGGGCAGCCCAGACCCAGACACACCACTCAAGATGTGCTCTCAGCATGGCTGAGGAGAACAATTACCACCCTCAAACTGCTCATGACGCTCTCTCTAATGGAGCAAGGCTGCTCCTGGCTGCCTTTACCGCAAGGGCACTTTGCTGGTGTCCACCAGGAGCCCTGAGGCCTTTTCTGCAAAGCTGCTTTCCAGTTAGTCAGCTCCCAGCCTGTTTTGGTGGCTGCCTCAGGTTTCTTCCTTCTCAGGGGCAGGGCTTGGCATTTCCCTTTGTTCAGCTCTGGAGATTCCTGTTGGCCCACTTCAACAATGTCTCAAGATCCCACTTAATAACAGTGCAGCTGTCTGGTTTATCAACCACTTCTCAGCTGCAAATCTGCTGAGGGTGCACTCTGTCCCATCATCCTGGTCACTAATGAAGATGTTAAACAGTACTAGCCCTGGTATCAGCCCCTGGAGTACGGAACTGGTGACGAGACTCCAGCTGGACTTCATGCCTGTGATCCCAACCCTTCGAGCACAACAGTTCAGACTGGTTTCCATCCACCTCATTGTCCTTTTGTCTAACTGATTCATCACTTTGTCAATGAGGAAGTCACAGGTGACAGCACTGAAGGCCTTATTAAAGTCAAGGTAACAGCCCTGCTGTCTGCTCACCCACCAAGTTAGTCATCTAACCAAAGAAGACTATCAGGTTGGTCAAGCATGATTTCCCCTTCCTAAAGCCATCCTGACTACTCCTAATCATCCTTTGTCCTTCATATGTCCAGAAATACTTTCCAGAATTATTTCTGCATCATGTTGCACACAATCAGTGACGCTGACTGGTCTGTAGTTCTCTGGATCCACTTTCTTGCCATTCTTGAAGATAGGGATGGCATTTGCTTTCTTCTCATCATCAGGTAACTCCCGCAATCTCTATGACCTTTCAAAGATAATCAAGAGTGGCCTCATGATGACATCAGACAGCGCTCTCAGCATTTCTGGGTGCATCCTATTGGGTCCCAAAGACTTGGTTATGTCCAATTTATTTAAGTGTACCCTAAGTTGATCCTCCACCAAGGGTAGGGTTTTCTTTCTCCAGACTTTCCCCAATGGCCTCAGGGACCTGGGATTCCTGAAGGCTAATTTTACCAGTAAAGGAGTGAGGCAAAGAAGGTATTGAGTACCTCAATCTTCTCCATGTCCTTTATTACAAAGATCAACTGGAAGCTACAGTATTCAGCCATCACAATGGGACAAAGTTTGCTGTCTCCTTTTCCTCCTTGATTCACCAACTAAGCAAATACAAGGCCTGACTTTAGTAAACCAGACTGTCTAACGTGCTAGAAATTATCACAGAATCACAGAATTATACAGGTTGGAAGGGATCTTCAGAGATCATCTAGTCCAACCCCCTGCCAAAGCAGGTTCACCTTGAGCAGGCTGGACAGGAACACATCCAGGCAGTTTTTAATATCTCCAGAGAAGGAGATGCCACAACCTCTCCGGGCAGCCTGTTCCAGTGTTCTGCCACCCTCAAAGTAAAGAAGTTTTTCCTCATGTTGAGATGGAATTTCCTGTGTTCCAGTTTGTGCCCATTGCCTCTTGTCCTGTTGCTGGGCACCACTGAAAAAAGTCTGCTCCCATGATCTTGACACCCGCCCTTTACATATTTATAAGCATTGATGAGATCCCCACTCAGTCTTCTCTTCTCCAGGCTAAACAGACCCAGGTTTCTCAGCCTTTCCTCATAAGAGAGATGCTCCAGTCCCTTGATCATCTTTGTAGCCCTCCGCTGGACTCTCTCCAGCAGTTCCTTGTCCTTCTTGAACTGAGGAGCCCAGAACTGGACACAGTACTCCAGATGTGGCCTCACCAGGGCAGAGTAGAGGGGGAGGATTACCTCCCTTGGCCTGCTGGCCACACTCTTTTTAATGCACCCCAGGAGACCATTGGCCTTCTTGGCCACAAGGGCACATTGCTGGCTCACGGTCAACTTGCTGTCCACCAGGACTCCTAGGTCCCTCTCTGCAGAGCTGCTTTCCAGCAGGTCAATCCCTAACCTGTACTGGTGCATGGGGTTATTCCTCCCTACGTGCAGGACCCTACACTTACCCTTCTCGAACTTCATTAGGTTCCTCTCTGCCCAACTCTCCAGCCCATCCAGGTCTCACTGAATGGCAGCACAGCCTTCTGGTGTGTCAGCCACTCCTCCCAGCTTTGTGTCACCAGCAAACTTACTGCAGGTACACTCTGTCCCCTCATCCAGGTCATTGATGAATATGTTGAACAAGACCGGACACAGTATTGACCCCTGGAGAACACCACTAGTTACAGGCCTCCAACCAGACTTTGCGCTGCTGACTGCAACCCTCCGAGCTCTGCCATTCAGCCAGTTCTCAGTCCACCTCACTGTCCACTCATCTAACCCACACTGCCTAAGCTTACCTATGAGGATGTTACGGGAGACAGTGTCAAAAACCTCACCGTAGTCGAGGTAGACAACGTCCACTGCTCTCCCCTCATCTACCCAGCCAGCCATGCCACCGTAGAAGGCTATCAGATTGGTCAAGCATGATTTCCCCTTGGTAAATCCATGTTGACCACCCTCGATAACCTTCTTTTCCTCTACATGCTTAGAGATGACATCCAGAATAAGCTGTTCCATCACCAAATTATCACCATTACCTTACCATGAGCTGTTCCATCACCAATTATCATCACCATTATGCCAAATTATGGTATAATAAATAAAAGAAATAATTTTAAATGCTAAGTATTGCTTTAATTCTGCTGATAGTCTAGAATGTTCTTAAAATGTAAGGAAAATTAAAATGGGGAGTAACAGAAAAAACAGAGTGGCATTAGGTAAATGAACTACAGTACTTGGGATGCAATATTCTGCGTTAAAAATCATCACAAAGCTGTGAGGTGACCAGAGGAGGAGTAGCAGGATGGTTATGTGAACATAAACATTTTTAAAATTCAGTATCTAATGTAAAGATAAAGTAGGGAACAATGTTTATTGCTAGCTTTTGTATTCCTTGTCTTAAAACTATTAACGCAAGTAGACCATCACAAGAAAGCATGATGGATTTGAGTCTTGGAAAAGGAAACACTTTTGATTAACCCATACTGAAACTGCTGAAAACATGATAGGAACGTCAGAACCACCATATTGATCAGCCAGTTGGTAGAGAATTTTGTTTCTGATCAATAGCAGTAGTGGGTACTTAGTGGAGAATTAAGAGAGAAAGGCGTGAAATGCTGGACTGTTTCCAGCATGACTGGACTAATCTTCCTTGAATGCATTCACTGCTTTTTAAATTCTCTGCTTAGAGAGTCCGTAACATCCTTTTTCATGTACGTGGTTTAAACGTGCTTCCTGATAACTTCTTTGGGTGCCCTCCAAACCTTGTACTGAAATACTGGAAGTTGCTTCCTATTCAATCTTCTCCAAATTACTCACAATTTTATCAATACCTACCACCCTCCCTTTTAGCTACCTCTTTTTGAAGCTGAAGGGAATAGAGTCTTTACTCACATGGAAGTTGCTCCGTTCCTCTGACCATCCTTGTTCCCTTGTTCTGTTTGGCAAAATTCAAAAGGAAGGAAGACACAGGCATGGACAAGATGCACATCCTGATTTGTATTATGTAATCTAAGCAGAATGAAACAAACCATCACATTTTCAGCATGGGTTCAGGTGTATTCCACTTTTTCAATTTTGCCTTCTGTCTTTTTGTCTTTATTTATTAATTTTGCAAATAAATGAGTCCATTTGACTGTATTCCCCAATATCCCAGCATGCACATACAGTTGCTGGGAGAAGGGCATTGTTTTCTAAGTCCACCTAGAAGTGTAGCGTCTGGCTCTAATTCACTATTCTCCCATGAAGGCCATGGGGAGGATTACATTTCTTTCTCTGCTATTCCTTCTTTCCTAGCTAATGTCTGCTGCTGTCACACACTGCTGATAGCAGCAGAGTGAGATGGGTAAACCAGATCAAAGAGAAACATCAGCTCCAATTTTTGTCCATAGCATTGGAAAGTAACAAGGAGTTAAACAGTCATGCCATTTTTCTGCATTTAGATTTCATAGCTGGTACTTCTTTGCCATACATCTTGCATTTAACAGCTTCACAATAAGTAAACCCCAAATTCCTTACCCTCTATAGCCTCCTCGAGTTCTAAAAGGTCTGAAAGGAGGTAGCACAAGGCTGAATTTGGCTCTGTGCTTCAGAACAGACATCCTGGTGAAGCAGCCTGCAGCAGCAGCACACATAGGAAGAATTTCCTTTCCACTGTGGATTGCTATTGCAATTCTTGAGTCAGCCTTTGCACAGATTTACTCTGGAAGTCAAATGGGAATTTATTGTACAGAACAAATGCAGAATATGCAGCAGTGATTTTCAGGTTAGATAACTGAAAATAATCAGAGGAGGGAGGTTTGCCTTTCCCTACCGCCAAATCTGCATTCAGCAACGGAAAGGCTGTCCTAGTTGCAAAATACTCTGTTAAAAGCAGCATCTATCACCATGGCATTAAAAATGTTACTTGATATTCACACAGTGAATAACTTCAAAAGGAACTGTAAAGGAAAATGAAAACAACCTCGGTACCTACAGTATTTAATGGCAGTGGTACTCAACCTATGGAATTCACTCTTCAGAGGCCTGTATAGAGCTTTTATCATGGGTCTGAGTGAGAAATCGTATGACATGCTGGCTCAGTTCTGTTTCTTTTCAGCTATTCTGCAAACTTGTTGGATGATATCTTTCGCCATTTCCTTCCATTTACGTATGTAAAGTTTCTTTTTTCCTTCTTGTAAAAACATACAATCTACCCAATCAATTACTTTGCCATAAGACACAAATTGCAGACTGCCTTTGGATTTTCTTAACTGTTTTCGATGAATACATTCATTCATAATTTTTAATAAAATTCTCACATGCATTTTTGTATTTTTGACTTGTGTGCCTCTTTGTGATTTTAAATGTCTCTTCGGTTGTTAAAGGTCGAGTGCCATTGCTCTAAGGAGCATATTTTCATTTCGGTGCACGAAGAGTTATGCACGTCAATCTTTAATCAAGATGAAAAGTCCTCCTAATGCTTTCTGCTCACAAGCTCAATGCATAGCAAAAGAAACTTAAAACAGAATAAAAGTTGTGATTTTCAAAAAAATCTATTTTGATATGTTTTCATCTCACAAATCATTAGCAACTTCATGATTCATTCTGGATGATTTTATTCTCTGAAACCAATGTCATTGTTAACATGAGTAGTTCCTAGAGAAAAGACTGCGTCACCTTGTCAAAAAATAGTTTTATCATAAGAGGCAACTGCTTTTAATAAATAAGATTAGAATGTACTTCGCAGCAGCCTCTGATGAAAAATTAGAAATTAAATTATGCACATGGGGAACAATTCTAACTTCCAGGAAAAAATAACAACAGATGAAATTCTGGGATGTAATAAAAACCATGCATTTGAAAGCAACATTTCTCCCATACAAAAACAATAGGGAATCAGTATCATGATCAAATCAAGACTATAGCTATATATGCTAATGCAGAATGTCCCATATAATTGTCATAGGTAACACGTACATGTAAAAGCCCTAATTCATACTGTAGCAGTACTATTGGTTTAAAGAGACAGACCTGAGAACCCCATTCTTTTTTTGATGTGTTTCCTTATGCTCATGTCTATAAATGGATTCAATTTCTTGTTGATCTAGGAATGGAAGATATTTTCTGTAATAAATTCATAATTAAGAAAAAAAAAAACAAATTTAAATTCCTGTGGTGTTGCTTAGTTTCGAAAACCCAAAGAAATGAAGCATGTAGCGGTATTTTTTCTTTCTTATTTGATACCTTATTTTTATACAAATGACCACAGAAAACACATGTAAAATTTGCCTTGTAGTGTACGAAAATATGCCAGCTTAAAACGCAAGGGTTTTTTGCAAGTATTTATAAGAAGAGAACACAGGAAGTTTCCGAAGAAGAAAAATAAGAGAAAAATTGTGTTGAAGTACAGGGGGAAATTTATTTGGACTATTCACCTAGGCTTTGGTCAGATTAGTTTTGTGCAATTCCATTTTCAGTGAGAAAAATAACAGAACAATTAATGCAAAAGTTTCTCGGACCTCTCATAATGTTACAGTAAGATCCCCCTTGTTTTTACAGCAAAAAATGTTTCATTCTTTGGAATTCATTTTTCAACAGGAATCTTGGGAAAACTGAAGGCAGTACAGATTTACAGAGATGACTCTTCCAGCGCTGTCTACCTACAGAAAACTAGTATCTGGCAGGTTTTCTGAATTTGTAATTTTGTTCTGGAATAAAGTTACTAATGATAGTGAGGAGAAATTGACTGCGTTTTTTTCTACCCAGGTAGAATGGATTGATACCCATTACTTCAGAGAAGAAATTACACTTTATAGCATAGCAAATATTAAAGTTAGCACAGTGCAAACAATCTTTTTTAGACTGAAATTATTTAAGAAAATTACTATAATATTCCCTCATATAAGTATCAGTTTTGTTAAATATGTTTAATTGGTAAAGTCTTCCTTATATAATATGTTTCTTAACATTCTTCCTAAATATTTGATATCATATCATCAAATACAAGTATTGAATTAATTTTCTCCCCTGATGCTTTTGCACTTCTGTGGGAACAAAATGATTTTTTCAAGTGCCTCACACAGCTTCCGTTGGCTTTAGTTCCCTCTAAACGTTGCCAACTCAGGCTGCACAGATTTGGATCCTTCCTTTTGTACCTGTTATTTTCAGGCTTAACCCTAATTTCAGTGTTAGAAAATTCAGAGCTATAAATAATCAGTTCGTACTTTTAACTCCAGAGGAGCTCTGTTAATCCTTTGAGAGCCACATCTTTACGTGCCTGAACATTTCTTCAATACCTTATTTCCTGTTGTCAAGCTGTGATACCCGACACACAAAACATGCATGCGAGAACAAGCAATAAAGACCACTTTGCTAAAACTCTCCCTCTCTCTCTGTTGGGAAATGCATGCGTCCCGACTGGATGTACATGTGTTTTCCCATGTGAGCCTCCCTTCTCTAGCAACAAACAATGCATGTTTGTCACTGCCATTGAACTGGCTAATCCAGGCTGTATAGAAGACGACTTCTGTATCACAAAACAATAGGACTAATTTGAGTGACAATCACTTCAGCGGAGTGGTCTCTTAAGTGGCACACTGAAACACTGAGTTCAAAAGTTAAATGTGCTACTGCTTAAAAATAAGTGAATGGCAATGATAAAACACACTACAGGGAAAGAGGAAAAAGGAAATGTGAAAATAATCATTCATATGATTCCCAGAATAAGAGCAAATACTATCTAGAATTATAATTACAAAGAAAATCCTCAGCAACAGTGCCTTCTTATCCTTATTTGTTTGTATTCCTTTTTCCGTATGGCTAACGCACTGCATTTGTCCCTCGATTACATTTCCTTGGGGAAGAAGCCAGTTCGCCATTCCCGCCCAGGGCGGACAGCCCTTTCCTGCCACCCACCGCAGCGACCCTGCCGATGGGGCGCGCCCTGTTCTTCGGGTAGCTGGGGGTGGCGGGGCGGTGTGTGAGACTCGCAGGACGACGACCAGCTCGCTCCCCTTTTCTGAGATCTCACAGCCTCGGGTTTAAGGCTGCAGCCGACGCTGTCACAACCCGTGCCGATGTGGTCCCCGCTCACAGGGCCGGATGCGGGGAGACGCCAGGCTCGGCGGCGGCGACCATAAAGGCCCGTTCGACGTAGGGTCGGAGCTGCGGGGACAGGCGGACCTGCCGCCTTCAGTGGAGCTCTTGCACCCCCTACAGCCCAGCTGCCCGCAGTTCACTGGGAAGGCGGGGGG